>JAPYZP010002284.1:0-13819 GCA_030522985.1 Torymus sinensis
CAAATTCACGTAACTTTGCGCCAAATTGACCAATTTTAACGATCTTTAGCTTAAATTAAAGCTCTTTTCTTCTACTTTAATCGCTTTTTTGTGGAATTTGGTTTAGCCTCTTCAATAGCTTGTTATTGGTTCATCATCAATGACAACTTTTCACCAATACTAAAAACGACTGAAAAAATGTTGGCCGAGATCAATTTCGTTGGTACACTACCTTTTTCGTATATTATATGTCCCGTAGAACCAGAAAAACCTTGGATCAGAAATGTAGCACAAATTTTTTTTTTTTGAGTTGGTGGTCGCTCTAACTGAATGTTATTTGTAGATTTCCTCATATAACCGAGCATTTTCCCGTATCACACAACAATGCCAACCGCAAGTTGGCTAATTAAAATACCTACTCTCATTGTACACAGATATGCCGAGTACCGTGCGAGTTCCTGGACGTCCTTCGCCAGTGCCTCCTCCTCCTCCAGCATGACGACAAGGTCGGCCCGTCGGTCTACAAGCGCTCGGCGCCGGCGGACAGCAGCAGCAGCAGCAGCAGCAGCCTCTCATACTAAACTCCTGTATACCTATATATATATCCTCCTCGCGAACATGTGTGTCATTTACTCGTCGCTCTAAGAACCGCGAAATCGCGCGGCGTTCGGGGAACGTAATTATACCGGG
This sequence comes from Torymus sinensis, assembly GCA_030522985.1. Lineage (NCBI taxonomy): Eukaryota > Metazoa > Arthropoda > Insecta > Hymenoptera > Torymidae > Torymus > Torymus sinensis. The sequence goes on from JAPYZP010002284.1 coordinate 670, forward strand.
GCTATACATGTATCCGGCGTTCTCGTATACCTGCCCGCGCGCTCGACTTTTTACTTCCGCTTGGGGTACGTGTGCGTAACCGTTTATTTGGAGATTCGGGGGATTTTCTTTGGGTGGTAAGAAAGAGAGAGAGAAACAACGGGGCCTGTAATTGCGTAACCCGCGTGCACGGTGATATGTGTAGAAGGTGAGAAAGGATCCGGAGGATGCGGCTAGAAAGGATAATTGGACTTTTTGGGTCGTATATAGATACTATTTTAAAGAACAACGGGTAACGGATAATGAGTATTAGACACCATATAGCCATAATCTCCAACTATCTCGCGCCTCCTCCTCCGCCATTAATCCGATCGGGCAACTTCTCTTGCTCCAAATATAGACCCACTCTCTCGGCACCTCCTCGCTTTTCAACGCGGCTAATTAAGTTTTCACTCCCTCCCTCCCTCTCTCTCTATCACACTTCTACCGGCGCAGCTTAATCGACGATATGTAGAGGAAAGACGAGAGCCGTGTTATATCAGACGATGCGGGGGGATTTTCACTGTCAGCGGGGAAGATGGAGTGAAACCCTGGCGAACGGAGACAGTCGCCGAGGTCCCGGATTATCGTTAATGCTCCCATCCATGTGTGTGTGTATACAGCTGTAATCGCGCTGTCTTCTTATATGTTTCCCGGCGACGCTGCGATGGCGCGACACACAAGTGTGTACACGCGAGGAGGAGGAGCAGCAGTGGTGTTAATAAAATGTATATCGTTTTTTGTTTCAATTACGGCAAAGCGAGAGGATTCGGCTCTGCGAGAGTGGATTGCCTCATTGTTTCTGCATGTGTGGATTTTAAAAGCGTCGTCGTTGTCGTTTTTCGATCAACCGCGTGTATGCGACTGTCACGCGTGTATAGCGTCACGCGGGCAGTCTATTACCGCTGTTAAAACATATTGTCTGGAAAATGTATTACTCATCTATATACGAATTTATGTTATTTAACAATTGATATGAAAATAATAAAGTACTGGTTGCAGCATAAGCAGTCGATTTATTTATTTCCTTGTAGGCAAACGAATACATAATATATTTTTTAATATTCCATCCCATACACAGTTAAAAATAGTGTGTTTTGTGTGAATTCGATTTTCATATACTCAAATTTTGTGTAATATAACACACAAATTGTGTAATTTTTAACAGAAGATTTGTGTAATATTTTACACAAAATTTGTGTAGTGTGCGTATAATGAATATTTTTTTTTGTGTAATTGATGACAAATACACGTAGTTGAATTATAAAATTTTTACACACGATTTGTATGTTAAATTCAATTTTTACACAAATTTTCTGTATTTTTCTTTGTTGAAATACTAATTACACAAAGCGTGTGTAGTAAGAATCCGATTTTAACACAAAACATTGTAAAAACTTGACACGATTTTGAACTGTGTATTAATTTCAACAAATTAACACATTAATTAATACATACCTCCAAGTTCATTAATTCGTTAACGATATAGAACGGTAATTCAAAACCCAAACAGAAATTATTTTTCCCCGATCCATAGCTCCCGCACTCTCATAAAAAAACCAACAATACACGCATACAGAGAACATCAAACGCGCATATAAACATTTCCCCCGAATCAGCCGAGTATATCAAATTCAATCGGCCGATACCTGCACTTGCTCACCCATCCGCACAAAGACCCCATCACCCTCCCCCTGAAAAAGCGAATTGGCTTGTCACTTGCTCTCTGTCGGCCCCCTCCAATATTTGGACAAAGCCTCTCTGGCGATACGCATCTCTCTCTGCGATAGAAATTAATTAGCCGCTGCGCTTTTGCAGGCTCGCTGGCTGGCTCTCGTGGGACGCCGTCGAAAGGCGCGCGCCGCGAGCCGTGTGAGAACGAGGGGGGAGAGCGAGAGAGAGTCAAGTGTACGCGCGTGTGTGTGTGTGTGTAGGGACGGGGGTGTCGTGACGCCTCGTTAATAATTCACGCGATTAAACTCGAGGAGCCGCCCACCGTAATTGCTTTCTGATTAGTGCAGACGAGAGAGTGAGCGTGTGTTAGGATATAGAGAGGCTGGACGTTGTCTTTGGGGTGTGGACGATTTTCGATGTTATACGTCGAGTGCGTTTGGGCAGTGGTATATGTTGGTTGTTGATTGTTAAAGAAAAATTTGGAGAATTTCGTTGATATGAGAACTTCTGAGTGCGTATTGTTAAAGTGTTGTTGCAGTATTGTTTATTTGAAGATACCGAACAAAAGTGTTTTATTAATTTCCGTTACATTTAGGTATATTCATTGCGAACGATTTTTAATTACCAACATCCTCTAATCTCCAGAAAAATCAGTAACCCGACCCGTCGCTATCCGCTTGACACTGAACATTCCCAACACTCACGCAGACTCTATTACTCTCTCCTTTCTCTCTCTCTCGGGTAATCCAATTGATCGGCATATGCGCACACGCGAGCCCCCCAACGTCGCGGAAACAATAGCCCCGATCTTAGATATCGCGATGACGTTCGCTATATGGGCTGCAGTTTTCGGTCGCACGCGCGAGATTTTCCCCCTGGGACTCGTGCGAGCTGCGCGCTGTACCGTTACAACTGCTTACTGTTAAGTGATTAAAGCCCGAGCGAACGAGCGAGGAAGAGAGAAGAGGAAAAACACGGTGGTGTGTGTATGGTCCCTCGTTCCTTTATAATTTTGCATGATTGATCGGTTGGGCGCTTGTTACGGAATCCTTATTTGATATTGAAGCGAGGGCGCGAGCGCCAGATTCGCCCAGTCGAGGGTCTGGTAATTTTTCGAGGTTGTGTGCCTGGCGGGAAGGAATGTCGTGCGAATGTATAAGAACAATAATATGTTTATACGGAATTTTAAAATACTGTTATGCTAAAGAAAATGTATTTTTGTAATATCGTGACAAGGTTACTTCAGTATTGCAATCACGACGCGACAATATTGTATCAAATTTTCAAACATTTCAACGAAAATGACGCATTTCGCGGCGAGCAAATGAACATCGGACCGTTAAAATGTTATTTCAATTTTTACTTAAAGTAAAATTTATCTTAATTGGGACCAATCAGGCTAACGGTTGTGCGGATACTTTTACATAATGATCGTACTTTGCCCGTATCGTTCCGATTTCTTCAAAATTAAACACTTGTACGATAATTAGACTGAAAAGTTCAGAAAACCACGCGAACACGGGTTTGTTTTTTTTTTATTATTATTCCACGTGTATTATAGCAGTTGAAAAGGAAGCTGGAGCTCATTTGTCCAGAACAGGTTGCGTGAGCCGTGGACATTAAGTCTTGAGGTAAAGTCTTTCTTCTTTTTCTTTTAACAGTTCGCGAAACAATAAAAGAATCGTTATTCGTCAAAACTGGAATATGAGGAAAGTTTTCTGCGGAATGGCATAAGTTTGAACAGCTAAGTTTGCAACAACGTGGCAGTAACATTAACAAAACACATAGCATAAAATCCAGTTAAAAAAGGGAAAACTTGTCTGCGCCGCGCATTCTCGCTAACGATTCCTGAATCATGCAAAACGCCGCTCGCCCGTCTCTCCTTTTCTAATTTTTCCTACGCCCGCGCGCTTGAAATGCTCTCGCGCGAAATTCCGTCTCTTGTCGCAGCCACGCGCTCTCTCGGATATATAAATACATAAATCAGGCAATCATCGTAAATGGCGAGCGCGACAACGACGACGGTGAAGCCGTGTGTCGCGTGTCATTTGCCTCTCTCGCTCGTTCGCTTCACACACCGCAGAAAAGAATAAACGTCAGCGGCGCGTTTTGACACGTGTCAACTACTGTGCGCTAGCGCGTCGTGTCGTGTGCCGCTTTTTTCTCTCTCTCTCTCTCTCATTCTCCTGAATACGTGGATGTTTGTCTGTAGTATACGGGAGGCTGGGTTTTTATGGGCCAGCTGCCATTAAGTTAATTTTTAAGCTCTCGACGAAATTAATTCGACACGTTGGCTTTTATAAGCGCCGTCTCGATAATATGCTAATGGCGGAGGGGGCAGGGGGGGGATACACTGCGGCGGGCGTATTTGCATAGAGAGGCTGTGTGTGTGTGTGTGTCGGGCGTTACATCTGTCCTGGAATGTTGTAAGAGAGTATATAGCAGCGCGTGCTCGGTGATTGCAAGTAAATTGTGTGATTATAATCGGACATTCGGGATGTGCAATGTTTATGAGAGGCTTTGTGAAATTTCGAAAATTTAGAGAAGGATTGTATAAGAAGTGTCTGCTGGCGTGTGGTATAATGATGATTGTAGAGGTTAACCTTTTTCGAAAAAGAATTCATTTTTTTTTTAGATATATTTATTGTTTGTACACTCACAAAACAATCTTCCGGATTCGAATTAGAGAATCCGCCTGTAGCAGGAGGATTTTCTGCTAAAAATGGGATCCTCCTAGAGGATGAATATCCTCTCCGCGTGCAATGTTGCATTGCAGCAGGAGGAATTACTCCTGTACATCAAATACACTTAGAAAACGATCTTCCTGTACCAACGAGAATCTGCCTGTCGGAGGAGGATTTTCATTTAGAAATAGGTCCAACAAAATTTCCTCCTGTAAGAGGAGGAATATACTCGCCCTGCAATGTTGTATTGCAGCAGCAGGAATTCCTCTCATGTAATCATTACATAGAAGGAACATTTTTTCGCGAAAAAAAAATTTTATAATTACGTAATTGCACTTATAAGTGCAATTATGTATGCACTTTTTATTATATATAAAAATACTCTCCCTCTCCCCCCTCCCTCCCTCCTTCTCTCCCCCTCCCTCCCAACCTCCCTCCCTCACTCTTTCTCTCCATCCCTCCCTTTTTCTGTCTCTCTCGCCGTTTTCTTCTTATGTTAACACACTATTAAGAAGAAAACGGACGACGGCTTCGCCTAACACACTAATAAGAGAACGGACGGCGGCAAAGCCTTATGTTACATAACACTTATGTTATATAAGTTATGTTAACTTATGTTCTCTTCTTAGTGTGTTAACACTTCCAAGTGTTTTAAAACAGACAGAATTAAGACTAATTGAATTATCCACACCACTTATTTAATTATCGTATCTATTTATATTTTCATCTTATCATTTCATCTTTATGTCTGGTTTATTTCATCTTCTTCATTGTCTTTTCATCTTTATCTTATCTAATTATGTGAACATTATCTGGAAATCCTGCTGCCAGGGGAGGTAAACCCTCCTGTCGCAGGACGCGACGGTTCCTGCAACAGGATGACACTTCGTCCGTGTAGGAAGAATTGATTTTCACCGTAGAAGGATTTTTTCTGGAGGAATATTATTCTGATATAGGAGGATCATGTTTCTGAGTGTAAAGAACGCCGCTAGTTTAAAAATATTCCGAGTACCTTGCAGGGCAATGTATGTATATTCCTATAAATTTTTTACCGAGTTTCACACGTATATTGATAAAACACGAATATGACTTTTTAATGTTAAATACATCTTCATTTTAAAACTACCAAATGGACAACGATACACTCAGTAAACCTATACGACCCTACCCAAGATTTTAATTTCCTCTCTCCCTCACTCTGATCTCTCTCTCTCTCTCTCTCTCGTTCTTTCTCCCCGGCGACAAACGACACGACGACGTCGCCGACAACCGCAAACTATCGGAAATAGAGAAGCGCGCTGGCTGGACGCAGGAAGCGAGTACTTAGCGCGCGTGCGCGACTCTAATGGAAATGAAAATTGATCGCGGCGGCGGCGGGCGAACAAAAAGGCCAATCGGCTAGCAGTACCCTAATTGGCCAGCTCGCTTGGCGCTTCCTCTAGGAAGGAGCACAGCCTTTGCGTCGTGCCGAAAGGACGACGATGATGATGTGTGCGGTTGTTAAACGCTTATGTTCCTGTGTATATTACATGCGTGCGTGTGTGTGTCTGTGCGAACGCAGAAGTTCGCGGAACGAGGGATTTTTTTTTTTTGAGTTTTCCTGGTACGTGGGTGGGAAAAAAAATGTAATGACCAGGTCGGCAAGTATGTAATCGATATGTACATTTTTTTAATGTATATATAGGTTGATTGAAAAATCTGTCTAGCTATGATAATGATTTTGGTAAATCAGATATGCGATCGAACGATTAATTTTGTATAAACAGGCGTGTCGTATAATAAACATTTCTTCGTCTCTTACAGCGAGTTAATAGTTTTTTAAGCGACGAGGATTGAAATCTCTCGAAAACGCTGCTTTACACTATTATACATTCCAAAAATTCTCGCTCGATAAAAGTCGCACGTGTCCATCGACACCGAAAGAATTAATATAAAACACGGATATCCACGGGGCAGAGCGACGAAATTCCTCGAAACTAATTCTATCCATCTCCCGTGTACATGAAAGATTCAGCGGGGCTCACGAATAATTGATTGATCAGTGACATCGACGAAAACACGCATCCCCATAAATACTCCAACATCCGTTCCCTCACACATACATTCTCCCGAAAAATCATCATCATCATTGCGTTGTTTTACCATCGGCCAGCTGCTATGCGGTGGCCGCTGAAAAATTCAGTAGCGCGAACGGACGGACACGTGCTAATTTTAACCTTCGCGAATGTTTCATCACTTAATCATCGGACAGTATATGCGCGAATTAACGCGACTGTATATATATGTACACGCGTGGCGCGTTGGAGGAAAAACGAGCGAGTACAGGTGTGTGGATCGAGGTAGAAAAAGCGCGGGCAGGGGGTGGGAACGCAATCACGGTAAATTCGCGAGTCGCCGTAAATATCTCAGGGCTCATGATTTCCTAAAGGTATATGTATACGCTGGTACGTAGGCTACGTTTACGCGTGCGTTTATTATCCCGCGGCGCGAATTTCTCGCTTTTTGGCGCGCACGTGCAATCATCGCTGCGCGCTGCGGATTAGTTTTTAATTCGATATACGCAGCGACGCTGCGCCTGTATTACACGTGATGTGTTCATTAATTATCATTTTTACGATTACGGCGTGAGTACACTAGATCGGATTATACTTTATACCTGGGACAAAATTCACGCGCGGGGATATGTGGTACTTTATCGGTGGCAGCGGTACATGGATTGGGTAATTATTGATATACGGGAGAGAGAGAAAGAGAAGGTTTTTATATGTACGCATCGCATGTTGTAAAGTCGAGAATTTTCGGGGGGAACGAGGCGGGTGGCTGCCCGAGAGGTGTGTTATTATTCAATTACGTGCGCGTATACTCTGAGAAATGAGGTGAAAATGGCGATGGATCGCGCGATTTTTGTATATATATCTCCGTGGGAATTCGAGTCAGTACCTGGATGTGCACATGAAACAAAATCGATCGTATATACTCTGTTTCTCGCATTTCGTGTTATGTCTATGTAGCGTATAAGAGGAAAGAGACGTCTCTGGATAACCTTTTTTTCGGTATATTTAAGAACGTCGAGACGGATAAAGTCGTTAAAAAAAGGCAGTAGCCAAGTATTTATTATAGGACGACGAGTGGAAGAGATAGAATCTCGTTTTTTTATGTATCTTTCGAAAAGACGCTGTAAGAGCAAATCTTAAAGAAAACGTTAAAATCAAAGCACACTCATAATTTTATGTGGAGAAAAAAAAACGAGGTGTGTCCCATTGACACTAAGAAATTAGCCATATTATTCATAACAGCTGCTAGCTTATCATCAGTATTACTTACTTTATAAATTATAAAATCAACGTACTTTATCAGCACTTGATAGATTACAAATGCAGTTTATTGGCGTCGAAAGCTACATCACAAATCTCGCATGCAAATATTCCGTATAGCTGCGCGCGCGCACACGCCCGTTAAATAAAGATTAGATCGGTGTCGTAAATAAAAGAAAATCGATTCGCGTTAATCTCGCGCAGGCGACATTACCAACAGCCGCATGCGAAAAAGGAAACAACCTGTCAGCCAATTCCATTCCTATAATTCATAGAATTCCGCGCGCGTTGCGGAATCGGCCGAAAATAACGATTTAGGGGCTCTTTCTCGGTGGGACGCGAAATCGAGAATCGAGAATTGTAATTAAGATGAAAAAAAAAGAAACGCGTAATGGCTTCCTCCCGGCGGAAACAAGTCAATTATAGCCTTTGACGCGGCGCGCCGTAAGACTGGCTTCGTTTTTGCACGGGTTATCTTTTTAAAGGCAGGTAATTAAAAGGATATTTCGGACTCGTCCATCAACAAGATATACTTGCGCAGTTTTTGAAAATTCTGCGCGCGCACTTTATGCCTACAACGTCGTTAATTAAAAGATACACATCGAGTAGGTAATTATACACTTTCCTGTACAAAAATGCTAAAAGATTCTACCGCTTACTCTACACACCCACGCGATGGTAAGGCACCGAATCGCAACGAATTTTCTTACCCATGTAGTAGTTCTTCAGCAAAATCCGCCAAAACTCCAATTACATCATCATCATCATCATCGTCGTCGTCGTCCTCTTCTTCCTCACCCCCGCGCAACCTGTCGCTCCGACCTCAAAGCTCCATAAACGCTGTCTCTGCCCCTGTCTCGAGACATTTGTCGTCGCGACTCGCGAGCGATATAATTGGGCCGACGAGAGGACCAGCAACACACGGCGTGTGCAATTATCGGCCGTAAAGAGGCCCGGGCCACATCCGCTTCCCCTTTTTAATCTTCCGATTCCCCGGCGCCGCCACCGCCGCGAAACCGCATGCGCGCGAGACTATTACAAGAAGAGGCCAATTGCCGTATAGCTATAGGTTTCGGCTGTGCGAATTGTTCCTGCTGTCAAGGTCGCCGGGGTTATGTGTGTGGTTTTTTCGCTTTTTTCTTTTAGCTGGGGTTGCCTGAGGTTTGAGGTTAGGCCTGATTTTGGGAAATTTGGGAAGTAGAAGTGTTCGGTAAAGAGCTGATAATTTGCAGACTATAGTTGTGAAGTTTTTATATATTTATCTACTATTGAAATACAATAGTTTTATATAGGCTTAAATATTTTTACGTTTGAATCATTTCTATATTTGCTGCCGTTTCGGAAACATTTTATATAAAATCGATCGTACGGCATTATTTTTCAATAGCTCAATTTCAAAAACATACCTATATTATTCTCATGAAAATGATTGAAATTCGCCGATACTTACTTCAAACCGTTCCTTCTGCAGCTCCATCGGCACGCATTAATCAACACCCACGAAGCAGAGCCCAAAAAACCCCAGCGCTGCAGCAAAGAAGAAAAGAAGGCCGCGCGGCGCGCTCAACCACCGCAATTAACTGCAATTACACGTAGGTACTTTCCGCAAACTAGAACTCGCTGGATAACCAGTCGGCGCTCGCGGTAAGGGCATTTTCATTTAGCCCCTCCCCGGTTGCGCGGCGGCGGCGGCGGCGTTGGCTGTCGTTACCTACCGTTTTATACTTTTGAGCCCCATTATCCGGCACGCCTACATCTTGCTTTGTTGTACAGTTGTGTGCCACGTGCTTTTCTGGGAACCGTAAAGACGATGAAAATTGCTCTCGACTCTATTTTTCATTTTCGCTTTGTGCTTTGCGTGTGCGTGTGTGTGCGCGCGCCGCCGCGCGGTCCTCGGTTGTCGTTTTTAGCGCTGCACGTGCGAAATGGCGTGTATATAACTGCTCTTGAATCATTGGTAAAATATAAATGATGGAACGATTCATTTGTTGATGAATAAAATTGTTGTTTTTGTTATTTTTTAAAGTGAGAATTGGTTTGTTTTGCAAAGTTTTCAAAGAATTGTAACTGAAAAATATATATATATTGTTTTTTATAAAATAACATCAAGGTGTAGGTATAAAGGGATAGTTCGTGCAAGTATAAAGGTGGACGAAACAAAAACGAATGAATAGACGAGAAGGTGCGCATAATTTTTCACAAAACCGTTTAATTGTTTGTGAAAATTAAAATGAAAATGACATACTAATACTCTTGTATATTAATCATATGCATTTTAGATAAATTCTAATATGTACAACATTAAGATAAGTATATAACATCACATAGCTCGCTAGAATTGTATAAGTACAATGATTCTCAGGATATAAGAATTCAAGCTTCGTCTCTTCCTCTTCATCATCTTCCTCCTCCTCTTCTTCCTCCTTCTCATCTCTCCTTGTTCCTCTTAAATACGTGTGACATACCGATAATGTGGTACACAGTACTTTTGGTGAACGCTACTGGCTTACGTACTACTCTCGGTTACTATTTACAAGTCTCTCTCTCTCTCTCTCACACTCACACACAACCACACAATCTGCCCGATATTTACAGGATATGTGTCTCACTATATACACACGCGACAAACAAACGTACACACACACACACACAGACAGAGATGCGCGCGAGTTAGCGGGTTTTCTAGCAGATGGGCTCGGCGAGAGGCTGGGGCGGTCCGTACGACGAGACCCACTGGTGGACGCCGGCTACCGGGGGCGTCAGGTGATGTTCGTCCTGGTTGCCCGCCGAGGCTGGATTGCCCGCGGCGGCGGCCGCCTGCAGTGACAGCATCAGACGGTTCGCGGCCTGACGCTCCGACTCGCGTTCCTCCGCCGTCTGGCGTCTATGGACAGAGAGAGAAAACAGTGCGGCAGTTAGAACCTGAAGTTGAAGAGTTTAGGTTCTGGTGGGTTTTTGCAGTGATTGGGTATGTTTTATTGATTTGGGGGACAAGGTTGTATATATTATTACATCTGTAATCAGATTTAGAGGTCCATTCCGAGTGAGGCATCTACATATGTCGGCACAAACCTGATATACGTACCTACTTTCTGTAGGTTTTTTTTACAATTAATAAGTATTATTCTGTTCAACTACGTTCTGACACGTAAAGATGCTTGCCTCATTAAGAATGGATTCTAAAACTACAGACTTTGGTTTATAGTTGGATTTAATTGGCTTAGGTTTTCTAGGTATCGAAGCTGAAGCTGGAGATTTATTTTATATAATATAGTGGTTCGTACTTCCGATAATTAGTTTAATCCTGGTAAGGAAAAGGGTACGAGTCTACTTTTGAAAAATGTATAGAGTATGTTGCATTATTTGGAATTCTGTTCACCCATTTGTAGAATAATACAAAACCTTATTGTTTAATGAAAAAACTTGATTGGAAGAAAGGCAGCAAGTCCACTTCGCATTGAAATTTTCTAAAAGTTCACACGTTATTGCATTACTATTTATATTGCTGGATATGCAAAAATAGCAAAATAACTACAGTGGTTTAAAACTGTCATGGAATTGATTAGTGAAAATCTAAGTGTTATTTTATCGTTCAAAGAAGGATATTACTTTAATAATGGTTGCTACAATATGTAACCCATAAGATCTCAAAAATATTGTCAAATGACTAATGTCTCTTTTCCTTACCACCACAAAGTTAAAATGTCGTATAGTCATAGAAGTTCCTTTAGAAAATGGCCTGAAGATGAAGCATGATGAAATTGTCATTTAAATTGGTTATTCGCGCAAGAACATCAGGTTTAAACAAATCTATTTTCTAATTATTTAGATTTAACAAGTAATAACAGAATAAGCTTTTCATAGATGAGCACAACAAAGGGCACTTAAATTTAGCCAGTGCACTAACTTTAACTCTTGTTAATTATTTTCCTCGTTCGGTGCAAAAACTTTAACGCGATGTTTTCACCGCTGTGTATTACTCATATGTACGAGAGTAATTGCGAGCCATTTCACACTCCACTCTTCATCCGCCTTGACGAAAAAAAGTGCACACTTTGCTAACGCACAGCTGTTATTTCGTAGACACCTCGTGTCCTACCATACATACGCGCGCAAGAAGTCAGAAAGAAAGCGCGCACCTAGCCGAGGAGCAAAAAAAAGCTCTCCCGCTTTGTGCGCACGCGCGAGCTGAAAAACAGGCCGGAATGAGCTGGAGAGGAGAAAGCTCCGGAGTAGAAGTGACTGGCGTTGTTGGGGCGGAAAACAGAAGACAAACGTAATAAAGTTAATCTGATTCGTCGCTGCCGCCCGGCTGCAGGCAGGCGGAGGGTAAACGCTGCTGCCGCCGCCGCCGCCTCGGCGTCAGCCGAAGGAGCAGTCTGTTTTCTAGCGGTAAGTTCATTAGGGGAGATAAAATGCCGAGGAAGTCGCACTGTTTTTGCGCGATAGAGCGACACGCGTCTGAGTAGAAAGAATTTTCAATTTATTTGTTTAGTGGTAGCTTCTCTCAACTTATTTCTTCATCTCCTACAAAAGTAATACTTGTTAAGTATTATTACAACGTTACTACAACGCTACTACAATCTTATTACAACATATTTATAACATTATTTCAACCTATCGTTTAATATTAAAAGCTGAAGCAAAAATCTTTATTCTCTTTGGCGATAAACGCACGCGAACGATATCAACTGGCGTCGAGACAGATCGAAAATTGCAGAGGAGCAGTGGATTAGGCGTAATAAGTAGTATAGCCAGTTGGGAGCCGACGAGGTACAGGCGCGCGTGCGCGATCATATCACGAGCGACGACAAGAGGAGAGCGCGCGTGAACACACGCGGGGGTGTCGGCCGCTGCCTCTGCTCCTGCCTGGCACAAAATGTAATCGGCGCGGCGCCCTCAATTATTAACTGCTAACCGCGTTAATTGCTCGCTCAGCGGCGTAGGGCCGCGCGGCTCTGTCACTGTACCCTGCGCATGGGCGTCGCCACGCGCCACGCGGCGCGTGTCCGACGGCTAGCGCTCGGAGGGAGTGTTCGGATATAATGCTATTCTCACACGTTGTATTAACGTCTTGACAATGTTGTTTCAATACGTTTTAGTATTATAGGTACGTTGTTTTTCACGAGGAATGTAAAATAACGCTAGAAAAGTATTAGCAGCGTTAGAAGAATATTAATCCGAAAAGTAACAGAATTATATATATCAGATACCCTGGTAGAAATTTGCTCTATAATGCGAAATAGACAGAAAGTCAGTAAATAGCTAAATGGCTAGTTATTGTTCCTTGATGAAACGATTTTTCCGGTCAGATTCGACCATTTAATAGATTGGAAATAGAATTAAATTAAATTAAATTAAATTTGATTGTAATAAATAGCTTACAGAAATGTAAACAATAAACACTGACTAAAAAAACATTTACAGTACTCCTTTCTTAGATATTAACTAAAACCCATA
>JAPYZP010002285.1:0-13816 GCA_030522985.1 Torymus sinensis
TTATTCCATATAGACCAATCAAATGAGTCTACAACAACCAATCAAAACAGTCTTATTGTGATGACAGATTTCATCCATCACTTTTTTAAGAGAGGATAATAATAATAATAATGAGTTACACATTGCTCAACATTCTCAAAAAGTAATCCGATAAAATAAAACTTCTGCAGTTCATGACCGTATCAACCACCATTTCCTATTAATAATCAACCACTCGCATTCAATATATTCCAACACCACAGCACAACAAGACCACCCTCTAACCATATCTCTCCCTCTTGATTATGTTACAGAGATAACGTGCCCGACGCCGCAGCCGCCGAAGAACGGCCTCATCGTCGAGCACAAGCAGCAGCAGCAGCAGCAGCAGCAGCAGCAACAGCAGCAGCAACAGAAGCGGCAGTCGGGCAAACGGCGGGTGCACCGAGTTGGCTCGCTCGTGCGCTTCTTCTGCCTGCCCGGCCACCAGCTCATCGGCCAGGCCTCCATCATCTGCACGGAGAATGGCACGTGGTCGCATCAGCCGCCGATCTGTAAGTCCTCTTTAGTATCTGCGTGTGTGCGTGCGTGTGCGTCTGTGTGTGTGTGTGTACGTGTGGGTTCTATGATGCATAGATTGATTAAAGTGGGAGGGAGGCGAGAGAGGAGTGAGAGTGGAGCGGGGAGTATTAGGTGTGCTGGGTGGAGATAAGGTGAGAGAATTTAGGAGGGAAGATTGTAGTTTGCTGTCTTGTAGTGTAAATTGATTTTGGTAATTTTTATTTTTATTTAAGTTTTTTAAATTGTAAATTTAGGAGGAGTGGAATATAAATTAAATTAAATCAAACATACGCAAAATTTATTTTTTTAATATAATATTTCTGCTGATTAAGAACGTTAACGAGAGCAAATGTTTGATAGAGATGATAGATATGACTTAAAGTTTAAAGATAGAGTTAGTGTAGAGTTGGGATTGAATAAATATCGATTTTTTTTTAACTCACTAATTTATTTCGTTCCTTCTATTTTCAATAAAGCTTTAATCCAAAGTAGAGACTCGTGCAATGATTTTCCTCTCTAATAGTTAGTTTGTATCCTGCGAATTCCAAGTTTACTAAACTTTACAGACATGGTTTAGACCGTTAGTGTTTAGTTTAGCTACGTATACTATATAGTCTAAACAAGCAGGCAGCGTTATAGGATAGTCCAAACATTACCACACCACTGTAATACATATATTGGAATAATATTCCCTCGTTACAGTGTATCTATATATTTGAAGATAATGAAAAAATGTCTCTATCGTCAATGGAAAATCAATACATATACGTATCACATTATACATTCATTTACCGCACGAAATTTCATGAAAATCACATTATCTATTGAAGTTCAGGGTCGTGCAAGTGCAAAGGTCAAAAAGCACGTTCGCCATATTCCGTCCAACAGTTGCGATAACGACACGATCGACATTGTCTTCCTACGGTAATACCTTTCCGCTTTGAGCGCCGGAAAAAATCCATAACAGCATAAACCCGCCGATACAACACCTCATTCCGCTGTCTGCAGCCATTTCCATCCGCTCCTCCCGCGCCCCCACTGGGAAAATTCCGCACTATCCAGAATATTTCCGGTCATCTCCGAACGATCGGCGCGCGGTCCTGCCTTTTCGTTTCGGAATTGCGGCGTCGACGCCGTTGCTGCCCTTTCCTCCCTCCCACCCTCCCGAAACGGGTTATCGCGCGCTGGCGATGGAGTCGTAAACGGCTCGACCGGAAGAGGCCGAAAGCAATATCCGTCCCGGCGTCCGACTTCATCGTCTCTCTCTCTTCTCCAGCTCCTCCCGCTACTTTCCAATCCCTTTGCTTCCTCGCGCGCCACGAGGGTCCGCGAACTCCGAGTCCCTTATCACGTATACGTATATACCTAGTCTGACTTTGTGCAATTGACGCGCGTACGCGCATATATCATCTCCCACCCTCTTCGCCTGTCTGTCGGGTTGTCTGCCGGCTGCTGCTGCTGCTGCTTTCTTTGTAGTCGCGGACTAATTGCCCCGTCGTTGGGAGAGAGCGAAGCTTCCCAAAAGTCATTTAACCGAGCAAACGCAATTTCGATTCGGCTGAGAGAGGCAGGGCTGAACGGCTCGATGCGAGAGTGAGAGTGAGCGAGCCGGAGAGGGGAAGTCTTTGATGAGGATCCAGTTTGTTAAATGTTGGCTTTAAGTAGGCGGAGAGAAAGAGAGTAGTGTGTATATATCTGGCGGAACGCGTACGCTGCGTGGGTGGGTATGTCGGAAAATCATCGTGTCGAAATGCTCCTCCGTGCGGAATTGAATCACTTGATGCTTGAGAGTGGGCGAAAGAGGTGATAATTAAAGCATAATAATGAATGGTTAAAAGATTTTATCTTTGGAAGCGACAGAATTTTCCGATTTAATGCTGATTTTCATGAATATGAATGGAATTTTAATGTGGATGAATACAGTATTCGGAAATTTATTACATTCAATTTCCCGTTTCGAGGATGGAAGAATTGATTATTTGTTATACGATTTCGACTAACGGTTTATTTGTTCAGTCTGTTTAAAAGCGGACTTCATTTCGTTACAAACGTTTTCCGAAAATTTCATTCGAATTGTATTGCATTCGCGTTCTGTTTCCAATACTATTTTCGAAAATGTTATTTGCAGAAATGTAAAGAAACCTGACTTTTTGTAGGGAAATATTTTTATTGCTAATTTAAGATTGGATGGCTACAATCTCAGGTTTTGAAATCCAGTGATATTAAGTAAAATGAAATACTAATCTTATTATAAAAAGGTTGCCTGGCAATCACGTTTTGGCAACTGAATACCTCGCTTGAGATACCAACTATTGCATTGGCAAATGTATTCGCAATTCATCACACATCTCAAAATTTGTCGTCAAAATATCCCCAAAAAATCCTCTCCTCAACATTTTTTGCAACACTTTCACCCCTATTCCAACATACTAAACAGCCGCTTCTTACTTTCTCTGTTCACAGGCGACGTAAGGTGTCCGTACCCAGGCGACCCTCTTCACGGTCGCATCGCCCCTCTCAAGTTCTGGTACAAGTCGGGCGACACGATCCAGGTGACCTGCTCGCCGGGCTACGTCACGCCTCTGGAGCCGGTGCGCAAGCCCACCTGCCGGGAGAACGGCATCTGGAGCGAATCACCGCCATCCTGTCTCTCCTACCGGGACGTATGATGAGAGCCGCTCGCGCCTCCGACGACGACGACGACAACGACGACGACGATCGCGTGACACGGCGCGACTTGGCGGACGGATGACGGGCAGCTGCCGCGGGGATAAATAAACGAAAAGCCGGAGCTGCGAGAGGATGAAAGCGAAGGAGGAGGTGGAGGAGAAAAGCGGGCGTGAGGCGCGCCGCGCCGCGGCTTCTCACGCGACGTGACCTGCTTCGGCGAGTTGGAAGAATACCGAGAGGGGAGGAGGTGGAGTGGGGCTATATATATACCGAACTCGAGTTTGGCGGCGGCCAAACGAAATTACCACGGGAGTTTCTGGCCAAACGAACCGACCGGCCTTTTTTCCACTCTCTCGCTCTCGTTCTATACGCGTATATACGCAGAAGGGGAAAAAATTATTTCCCGGCGAATACAAATGAGTAAATATTGTTCATACACACATACATATACACACACCAGCCTGTACGAGAAAATGTGGAAAACTAGCTCGCTCTCGAACCAAAATATTTGTAAGCAGATGGTGGAGAGGATCTGCTCGCGTTTCGCGCGGATTGTGGGTATGTGTGCGAGTACAAGGTATACTTACACGGGGAGCGTGTGACCTCTCGGAGAAGGGAGATAGCGCGGACCACCGAGCGGATAACTCGGCGCGATTTCACGCTCACGCGCGCGCGGTGACGGCGAGGGCGAGATTCCAAGTTGGAGCAGACGGTGGTTGGTATTTTTTAACTGTAGTTATAATTGAATTTAATATCGGTTTGGACTTTTTTTTTACATTACTTGCGTTTGAAGATAAAACATTAATGAGTAATGTGTAGTGTAATATTGAAAGATAATTTAGTTATTCTCTTTTTTGTAAATATAAAAGCTTAACTTACTTCGTTCAAATACAGCTGCGACAAATTTAAATTTCCTCATTTTACACGAGAAAGTGTATAACAATCAGCTAATTTACAGATTAATAAGTTTTTAAAAATATAATTTCCACTGAAATTGCGATTTAAACGCGTAGAAAATACGTCAATTATACGCAGAGATTCATTTAAACGAGCGCATACAATATGCTCGCGTGACTTTAAAAGCGAATAAAAAAAAAAAAAAAGAATCTACGACCAGAACAATGAAAATGCAAATGCGAGAAGCCAGTAGTGCAGCCAAAAAGGATTTCTTGGATCGCCACCATTGCCGGCACCGGCGCGAATTCATAAACTTTCACAATTAAAGCTTTGAACAAACAATAACACCTGACAACGCCCCCCCCCCCCCCCCCCCCCCCCACCACCGCGCGTCCCGTTCCCTCGCAAACGTACAAACCATATATACACCCATTCTACCCTGCAATCCCCTGCACGTACGCACGCTCACATAATCAGACAAGCGCAAACCCAGTGCGGCTCTCGCGTATGTGTGTGTGTGTTTATTTCGCAAATCCGCTCGCGCTCTCTCTCTCTCGTTGCGCAAAAGTGTGTTAAGCGCGCTGCAGAACATATCGCCCGGCCGTAGAGTACAGCACTGTATAATACTATATCGTACGGAACACGTAGAGAGAGCGAGCGAGAGAGGGACTATACTGGGCTCGCCGCAGTGCGCGAGGGCGCGGCAAAAAGCTCGCGGTCGAAACGAATGGCGGGCACGAGACTCGTTTACGTTATGAGCCCCACTTTTTGGGCCGACACGGGCGGGTAACAAAAAAAAAAAAAAAAAAGAAAAAAAAAGAGTTTGGCCCGACTCTGTTTGAGCTTTTTTTTGTCTAGCCCCGTCTGTGGGTGTGCACGTGTATAGCGCGCGCGACATTAAGCCGAAAGCGAGGCCGTAATGGTTGGCCCTGTATACACGTCGGTCGGCCGGGGCTGTATATATATGGACACGATATAAAAAAATGTACAGGAAGGGGCGCGGAATAAAAGCCGTTCGATCGTTGATACTGACGCAATATCCGGCACATTCTTTCGGTGAATGGATTTTTAGATCGAGAACGTGATTCGTCTTCATGAAATTATCATGCTAATGACATAATGCTATAAATGCATCAGATCAAAATCACGAACTAAACTATAATATGTGAAAATTCGTTCCGGATGACACAATATTCGGTTCTCAATAATTATCAGCATACAGTTAATTGACCAATTAATTAAAAAATCTTCACCACCATAATCCCGCCAATATATATTTTTTCAAATTACTCCGAACCCCGCGCAGCTTACTTAAACCACCGAATCGCCAAGAGAAATCAGACCCTTCGTCTTCCACCCTACCGTCACCCCTCCCACACCCTGCCACACATACACACACACACATAGACACTCAGCATTCGAGAGATAGAGCGAGAGAAAGAGAAACGGACGTCGGACGCGGACCCAGCGAGGCTAGCCTTCTCTCTACGCTAGCGCGCGAGAGATTAATTAAGCTCCTCCCCTCGAGTTAGTCGGCTAGAGGCGGTGCGGCGGTGTGCGGCTACGGCCTGCGCGCGTGTGTAAATATTAATCCCGGCGTGGGCTCCCTCTCTGTCTCTCTCCCACACGTAGGTACGCACACATCCGTACGCGCGTGCGCGTATATAAATGAGGTTAGTTTCGAGGAACGCGCGCGCACGGGGTTGTGTATATGGGGCTGAAGTGAGAGAGCGAGAGAGAGAGTGTGTGCACCGGGAAACGGCATTAAGTGAACTCATTAGCGGTATTATCATTTTAGAGTGCGACGCCGATGACCTCGGCTAATGAACAAACTGCGTGTCCGGTGTCTCTCTGTGTGTCTATGCGCGCGTGCCTGTATGTTTGCACGCGCGTCTGCCGCTGGTTTATAATTAGGCTGATTCGGGGTGACGCTGAGGCGACGGTACGACGCTGGTGCCGGCTGAGGGTGGGGAACATTTTTGGAAGATTCCGAGGGGAGGTGCTCTTGTATGGGGAGGTTCGGATGTTCCTGAAATGTTCCTTACGGATCGGCGGGATGATAGCGTAATAGCGAGCCTAAAGTCTCGGATATACCAGCTAGAGAGGCTAATGTGAGTTGAGTTCGAGTTGCATTGGATACCGTACTATATAGAGTATGTACATTTTTATTACACAACGCTGTGTATGATATAAAATTCAAAAAAAGAAAACGTTGCATTTTTTACATTGTATATGAGAAATTCATAAACAATTAGTTTTGATGGCCTAATTGCGAGGGTCTCGTTGGAACTTCATTTGGCCTGGTACTTACTTGGTTATCGTTGCGCGAAGGAGAGAAACGAGGGAAGATCCGCGTGTTTCGTTGGTCATAAAGAGAAAGACTGTAGAAGCTAGGATATCGATTCTTTTGATGTAACAATGAGGTATATATATATATTAGTATTGGATATGAACAACGAAGACTTTGTTCATTTGCCGTTCGCGAGCATCGAGTCGTAATTTAGCAAGTTTTACCTAATAAGAAATATTTTAGAACCTATTCCTTTCATATCGATGTATAATAAAGTACTGTTTATTCTTTAAATTGTGGTTTTCCTTGTGGTTATTGATGAATCCTTCATGTTCTTTTCCTTTTCTTTGAAATCCTTATTCTCAACAACAGCTTTAAATTATTAGCAATTTGATGTTTTATCAATATATTATATTTCTTTCGTAATATTATTTTTTTGTAAAGGTGAGTAAAAACAATGCTATGTTGATGAAAAATAAAAAAAGTAATATAATATATGAGTACATTGTTTTGCAAAATTATTAAATATTTAAAAAGTTTTTATTTTCAATTTCATACATTTACATTTTTCTGCATATTAAAGCGAATAAGCTATGGGAAAAGTATTTTAACTATACACATTTTCCACTAGGCTTTCCTCGTTAAAAATACTATTATTTTAAATTAACTGAACCAGATTAGAATTCATTAAAACTTCGTCAAATTTTTATTTATTTTTATATTTTTCAGAAAACTGTTGATTTTCTCTTTTTTCCACTTATATATAGAAAAATCGGTTTTCAAGGAAACCTTATAAGACTAATTTGAATATTTTAATGGATTTTGGAAACATAATAATGCTAACGTTTTAAAAGTAACTCATCAATAACAAAGATTTTAATTTTTTTCTTAAATATCTGGATAACCAGACATTCACGCTTCCACCAGAAGAACCTCAAAATTAAAGTATAATCTTATTAGACGAACATCTATTATGCATGCGCGCATAAGAAGTCGGAAAAGCGAAGAAGAGGAAGTAGAAGAAGATACCAAGGACATCCCCCCGCGGCACCGAGGGGGTTAAAAACGACGAGAAATGCATGAAAAATAAAGGACGGTGAGCCCGCGAGAAAGAGAGAGAGAGACGAGCTCGCTCATGCATTTCAACCAGTCGCCGTCTCGTCTATCGCCTCTCCTGCCTCTCCTCCTCCTTTATCCACCTCCACACACATATATATATATACACGCACGAGGAGGTCCTCGTCATCGCTCGACAAATGTATTCAAATATATTTACCCCGACTTTAATAATGCCGCGCCTCCATTATTGTTCCGACGCGCGCGTAACGCGCGGACTGCACTATGGCGACGGGCGGCTTATGACTATACGAGAGGGCAATAACACGGCCGGCATCTGCTCCGGACGGACGGAGAGAGAGAGAGAGAAAGAGTAGAGTGACTTTCTCATCTCTTCTCGTAGTTCTTTCGCGCACCTTTCCTCGCTGCTTTTTTTTTCTTCGTCCTGTGGAACTTTGGATCGTGCGATAGGATAATGCCATGCCTCTGCTATGAACACGATGGGATTGGGTATAATCAGGGAGGGTTGTTGTGTTTGAAGCTCATCGATTGATTGGCAGAATTAATTTACAAGAATGTCAAAGGGGTTTATTGTGTTTTACAAGCTTGTCTTGTACAGATACTTTAAGGTTTCCTTTGGTCGTCATATTTACTTTATAATTTGTCATTTTTTAGTGCTTGCATTTGTAGAGAATAAACATTTGTAATAAAAGTGCGATGACTATCATTTATTTATTAGATCAGAATCACTTTTCGTTATCTTAACAAATTTATAATTTATTATATTTTCCACAATTATTTTACTGTGATTGATTGTGAAAACTTATCAAAGTTATCAGAAAAATATTACACCTCATGAATTTAATTGTATATTATTGATTACACCCTTCATACTAAAAATAATAATTGTATAAAAATATGTCTCAATGGCGTAACCAATTAAAGCGCACCAAACTCTCTACAAGTCTGTAACCTACTTTTGCAATTTTTCGGTGGAAAAAAGTGGCAACCTCCTTTGTCATGCCGCAAAGTATCAGATAAACGCGATGCTCGTTCGCAACCAGAGCCAGACTCGAAGCCACCGGCTATTATACACCTACCGCACCCGTTGCGCCCGCAATCGCGCTCAATCTGTCTGGCGCACACATCGTTCTCCCTCTCTCTCTCTCTCCTTCTCTCAACTCTCTGGACTTTCATAAAGAGCCCGTAAACGGTTTCAAGACGCTCGGCTGGGGATGCAGCGGGTAGCGTTTTTTTTTCTGCGGCTGCACAAGTTCCGCGCAGTGGTGGCAACGTCGCCAGGCTCATTTCCCATCTCACGGCTGGATGGGCGGCTGAATGAGCTCGATTTCGAGGCAATTTTTCAAACCGTCGCTGGCGCTCCAAAGTCGCTCTATCGCGTGTATATATATAGACACATAGAGGGCTGGCGCTGAGGGCAGTGGCGCGGTTATAGTCGGGTTAATTGAGCTGAAGAAAAGTTTCCGGAGGCGCACGCTCGTTGAGCAGCGAGGCCGACGGTACGATATGATGAGAATGCGTGGCGATTTGTTGTCGGCGTGGGTTGCGCGCTAGCGGAGCTTTATATAGGGATGGCAGGTTTGAGGGTTAGAGAGGTTGATGAACATAGGAATGAATATAGGTTTGATGGGTGGTTTGTATTAGTTAAAAAGGAAATCAAGAAAAAAAAGTTGTTTTAGTTAGGCGAAATCAGTTTCTTGACATGTAGTTTATGAAAATGCATGTCTGACCATATGTGGCATTATCTACTGAAGTATTCTCAAATACAGAACACAGAGAAAAAAGATTACACCAATTAAAAATTTCCGTAACTTTGATGTGAGTAGACAGTTAAGCCCATATTTAAATAATCGACTTGAAGATATGTTGTCACATCACGTTAAAGTTTCTCAAGTCTCTTGTAAAAACTATATTCAAAAATAAAGGTGATGTTACTGTCAATAAAGTTTGATCAGACTCTCTTATTGTATTTACTTATAAAGTTCGTAACAATAACAGTATAAATAATATTACTAACAAAAATGAAAATGGTAGTTTGTTTCGTGCAATTCTAAACCATAGCAATAACTTTTTTCTACGTACGATAAAATTGTTAGGCGATTGTATTTGAAGTCGTAAGAGTGGGTTATTTTTGTTAGATAACATTTGAATCTAGGATAAAAGAATACTTTGAATAAAAATATAAATAAAAGCGTGTTGTGGAGAAAAATTTATGGATAGCATTTTTCTATTACTTTAAAAGGCCATTCTTTAACGGAGTTAGTAGTTTTTCAATGGAGCGTTGTACGTTTTACGGGGAAATTCTTTTAGGTCAAGAAAATAATGTCAATCATAAATTTCATTTTCCGGAGAGTTTTTTCAAAAAGTAATTTTTTCTTTCACCATACTCAATTTTAACCGCAAAAAGTGTAGTGTAAAACTTTTATAAAATAAAATTTCCTAAAACTTTGATTTGAAGCTTTTTGTATTTATCGCACAATTTCACTAGGCAACACGACAACTCAAACAATATATCTAAGCCATAAAGTAGATTCGATCGGAAACAATTCAATAATTTTCCACCTTAACGAACGAGTGGATTGGAATCAAACTTTTTCCCCTACTCACGACGCGCCATTTAATACAAAATAAACGGCAAACAAAAAAAACTGTAAACAGCTCATCAGGTCTCTCTATCTCTCTCTTTCCCTCTCACTTCGCGATCCTCGTCGGAAACTCAGAAATTCAATTTTCCCCTCGCCAAAGCCACTCTCTTTCTCTCGAGTCAACGCCTCCCGCGCCAGCCAACTTTTCCGATACACTTATAATCAAGTTACGGAAGAATGCGCGCGCCTCCGCCTCCTTAAGGGCGAGCTTCCTTTTCCTTCCTTTCGCCTCTCACCGCTCACGCGCACATTTTTCTCCGACCGTTCGAGCGCCGAAACAATTAACGCGCTACCGCCGCCTCCATAACGCACGGGGAGAAGAAAAAATACTCGAGTGGGCGAGCTACACCCCCGTAGGGAGAGAAGGAGAAGATAAAGCGTGCGCGCGTACCGACGTACATAAAGGCTGCTGAGAAAGAGAGAGAGAAAGAGAGAATTACCGCAAAATAAGCGAGAGAACGGGGGAAAAACAAATGGCGGAGATGCCTCGCGAGTGGAGGGAAACAACGATTTCAGCCTTGCTTTTACCTCTCTGACTTTTTACTCTCGCTATACATGCTCGCAGTGCGGGTTCTTTGGTTTTTATTATTTCTTCTTCTCTTCGGCAGGATTTTTCGTTTCTTTATTTTCACCGCGCGTAAAGCGTGGTTTACGAGTGAGAAGTTTTTTTCGGCGGTTCGCAGAGGCTCTTTGCGAAGTGTAACCACAAAATGAGAGATTTCTTATCTAAGCAAAGGGAGTTCTCATGATGTGTGAAAAATTTCGTAAAATGATTTTTATAAGGTGTAAAAACGTTAAAAGGCTTTATAAGACTGTTTAAGAGCGAATATATTATGTAATAAGAGTAAAAAAACTTTTGCAAGTGATTTGTGTAATCAAGTAACGATTAAAAAAATATATACGAGAAGGGTAAGAAAGGTAACTGAACATGATTAGTTTTTGTGAGTTGCATTTATACGACGTCGTTCTGTTTAATCAGAGCGGAATAATCTTGCTCTATTTAAAATAGGCTTTGTTGCATTATTGGTAGAAAGATTATTCAATCTGTTTAATTTGCTTGAAAGGAGAATGCATACAAAGCCTAATTGTTATATTTTTTATAATAGGTTATTCCTTTTATAGACTTTAGTATAATGAAATAAGATTCCATGTATAAGGCTTGGATATATCATCATGGAGGAGAAACTGAAAATGTTGTAGAACTACAGGACCTAGTGTTACAAGATATCTGCTTTTTTTTAGAGTGTCAAAGGCGAGAATGCTGCTAGGTGTAAAGAATGTTATAAGTATAACAAAGCTTTTTCCCAAAGTTTATACAATGAGATTATAATGTGATTCCTTCGAAAGAAAAACTATAAACAATATCGTATTATAAAGCGTATTAATTTTCGTTAAAAAACGAGTTTTGGTTAAAATATTTAACATTTTTCAGTAAAATAATATTATTTTATTCAAGAAATTGGCTTAAAAAAAAAAAAGCAGCAAAATATAATAGAGTTCTGCTCTATAAAACTCTATATAAAAATAAAAATCAGGCGTAGCTGCAGCAATAGCTAGTAACGTTGTTATTCCGATAAATGAAAACGCAGCTCTTCCAATTACACAAGGCAACAATCTTTTCACATTGTGAGCGCTGCTCGGCCGAAATGTGAGAGTGTAAGCTTTTCCAAAACTTGGAGATTACTGCGGTTTGTATTTGTTGGTCGATCACCTTCATCGACTCCCGTCCAATTTCATAAATTTCTATAATTCACATTCAGCGCATAATTTCAAGGTATTCCCATCACCTTCTCACGTTACCAGCTATATACTCTCTCAAACGCGAAATACCAGATCCGACGTAAAAAAAATGACGCGCTACAATGCCCGTAACCATTAAACCTCCTTATTCCCGCGCGTCATTCGCGGCGCCGTAACTCGCATCGATCCCTCCCGCGGCGACGCGTCTCGCCGTCAGATTAAATTACAAATAGCTTCCCTCTTCCGAGAAAAGTAATTCTACCGATAACTTTTTCCGACGGGCAATCCCGCGAAGAGTCGCCCTCTCAAGCGACGCGCTATAATAACCGCTAATAGCGTAGCGCGCGCTCGTTCCAAAAATTATACGAGCTTTCTCTCCCGCTCGCTCTCTGTCTTTCTTTCTCTTATTTGCCTTTTACTTTTTACGCAGTCGCGAGCAAGAGCGTCGACGCGAAGGTAAATTAATTAAGGCCTTAATCAGGCGGGCTTACGTCACGACGCGTTTTACGCGGATTCGCGCGCTGCCGCTAAACTACGCATAATCCCCCGCGCCGGAAAGACGGACTGCGAGCTGATTCAGACGCCCGTCGTCGCCGCGGAACTATAAAGCGCTCGCGAGAGAGTGAGAGAGAGAGAGAGAGAGCGAGAGAGAGAGAGAGAGCGAGAGAGAGAGAGAGAGAGAGAGAGAGAGAGAGAGAGGGGAATGAGTTTGAATTTCCCGCTTCGCGTTGGGAAATTACGTTATTCCCGCGCGGGCAGAAGACGTGTATATTCGTAAAACTTGCACAATTGCAGCGCACGCGCGAGCTCGAATTAGTTTGCGCTTTGCAATGATTGTGATAATTGTTTCAATCTCGCGAGCAATATGGAGTTTTTGAAGGGAAAGTTTTATTAGGGTAGATGTTGGCTTAATTGTAATGGTCAGAGTCGATCGAAATAGAACTTACTCTTATATATGTGATAATAATTTTGAAATTATGCTTCCAGGAGAAAGGTCTTTTTTATTTTTTTCATTGGAAATTTGCGTATAAATTGCAAAAACATAAATAAATTATTACATTATTGTTTATACTCAAACTTTGGTGATTAAATTTGTTAATTTTTACTTCGCTATTTTTGCATGAATTATTTGATAAGTATTAATTAATAATGAACTTTCTATATTCTAATATAATTATTTGAAATAATTAAATTCACGGAAAACAAGTTTGACGTATAGTTTAAACAAGTATCGGGTAGGTTAGTTAGTTGACACACAGTAACCGGTCGATTTTCAGATAGCTCCCAAATACACTTAGCGACGAAATTAATGGATCTCTGGAATTTCGCTTCAAAACTTATTAGTTGGTAAATTTCTGATGCGCTTCGTTGGAGTGGATCCGCATGCTGTTATAAAACTATATTAACCCTTACAGAAGCAATTTCATTGCTATTTTGCCTTAAATTTATAATTAAATATAATATATAAAACATTCTTCTACCTGGTGCAATTCTGGAAAATTTTTAATTGAAATTATAATTACTTTAAAATATGTAACGAGTATAATTAATTCATATTATTTACTTAATTTTTACTAATGTAACGATTTGGCAGATAAAGAATGACACACGACGCAGCAACTTCTATTTTTAAACCGCAATTTCGCTAACTCACTAACAAAACCATTAGCATTATTCAATTTGAACTACTCAGCGCAAAGCTCGGCAATCATCGAAGGAGAGGAGTCACATATATATCTGCTTTCTGTCTCTCTCTCTCTCCCACTCCTCTAGGACGATCGGAAGTCTTTAATTTTATAACGGGACGACCCGCTCATAAACCGATTAATCGCTAATTAATTTATGAGATCGAAATGGCACGCGGCGCATTTACGACCGAAGAGAGAAAAAGAGAGATATAAGAGAGAGAGAGAGAGGGAGGGAGAGAGAGAGTGAGAGAGAGAGAGCGTGAGAGGGG
>JAPYZP010002286.1:0-13814 GCA_030522985.1 Torymus sinensis
ACGCGATAAATCCTCATTAACCGCGATCTCGACGGTAAAACCGCGCGCGCGGCGCATTCCTCGGCGCACGCGACGGCGAAAGTTGCCAAGCCGCGGGGGTAGCTGCACGTATATACAAGCCTGTATATACTGCAGACAGAGAAAACCACTGCGGCAAAATGCTCGCGTTACAAGCCGAAGTTAGCGGCGGGTGATGTAATGGGCCATTAAGCGGTCGCTGCTGCATGCGGCACATCGCCGCCTGTCTTCGCCGCACGCCGTGGCGCGCCCGCGGCGAGCTTTTTCGCGCGCCAGCCGCAGAGGTGGACGACTTATCGACCCTCGCACCGACGACGCCGGCTTATAGGTGCGCAGAGCCTCCGAGCTTGAGGAGAAAGGGGGTGAGAGAGAGCTGCGGTGCTATGCGCAGGGGCATTCACATCGCAGGCACTGCGTCGCAAGCTGCGCACGAATTTCTCTAGGAGGCTTTCAATGTAAATTCGGCCAACGTCCGGGTCTTTGTACGGAAGAAGTGAGCAAGTTCCTACTGACTCGCAGCTTTTGCTGAGAAGATGTCAGAAAAATATCTGAGGTTTCGAGAAAAAACTTGGCTTCTGTCCTCGTAAATTAGAATAAACGTTTAACTATACGTTTTGCAACTTATATATTATACATTATTGACAGCCAGGAGCAACATTTCTTTCATTTACTCCAGTGTAAGATGCAGACCTTATAAATACTAATGGTTCCGTGTTCTTTTACTGAACACTATCTACATTCTGCGTTCCAGGCCTATGTACATATTCCATTCCTATATATCCCCGCGAGTATGTTATTTCTTGTAAAATAGAAAATGACCAAAACTCATGCTACTACTGCTTAACTACAATTATTTTTTAAAAACTGCAATCATTTTGCTTAATTATTATACTTTTACCGCGACATTCTCTTTAGTATTTTCAAAGAAAGGAAAACTGTAATTTGTGTGGCTGCAATTGTATTAACAACAGAATCTCAGCAAGAAACGCACTGTTGTGCTGAGATTACCGTCGTGCACAAAACAAAGCTAGAAAATTAAATGATACAAAGTACGTAAACATTAAAGCAAAGACGGCGTTCTTACTTTATCCAGTGGAGTGCGTCCTTTACAAAATGTTTGAGCTTTTAATGCAAATTTTCTAATAATTATGAATATTTGACATCCGTTGCAACCATGGTATCAGAATATGATAAATTTTTAGCTAACAATTAGCTCGAAATCCCGGTAATAATGTCACGCTTTTAGCATTAGAACTAGTTAAGATGTGTTTAACCCAATTGGCGAGCATCCGTGTATAGAGCACACACTACGCAAAACCGTTCGACACTTGCGCTAGGTGTTCAGGATAGCCGATAAGAGTGCCTAGGTGATACGCTGAGTAGTTTTTTCCTATATAGGTTTCAGGGTGTATCTAGTACATGATCTAGGCGTTTGGGGTAGCTGATGACAGAGTCTAGGTGGTACGTTCTGTATAGTTGTTTTGCCTCTAGGTCTTAGAGCGCATCTAATATGTGATCTGGGCTCGGAAAAAGCGATAACAAAGTCAAGGTACTTAGTACGCTCCGTAATATTTTGCGTTTATACCATCACGCTCCGGATGTGTTCTGACAACTAAGCGCACCACCTAGACTCTGTCATCGACTACTCCGAATACCTATCCGTAGCCCTGCACAAAGTTTCTGAAGTGTCTGTAAGAAATTTCTACAAATTTTGCGGCCACGGGGAAATTCTGCAGAAATCTTGCAGAAAATATTTCATATTTGTACAACAAAAATTAATTATATTTTATTAAACATTAAAAAGTCGAAACTGATGACCAAAACGCACAGTATGGCTGTTATCATGCGGATCGTAACATATTGACTTTTAAAGTTAGAAAATAAATATTTGACTTGAATTTAGTAGAAACTAGCGCGTAACAGGAAATTTATATTTTTCTCGCATTGAATTTTGAACATCGCTGTGTCCGTAATTCCGGTTGTTATACCGGAGCATATAGCTATAGTTTACAGTAATACAGTTAACATGGTAGGTTATTTTCTACCAGCGAACATATGCATTAACATTCTTGTTAGTATTTAATAATTATTATACTAATGAAAAGTATTCCCAGTAATAGGTTCGTATGTGGTTTTTATGAAATATACCTCACTTTTTACTTTGAAAAGTGGATCGAATTCACTTTATTTGTTATATCTTATTTCATTTTTTTTTTGTTTCCAATAATAGCTGAGTTCCTATACTCGATAGATTTAACCAATTTTCATGGGAGCATGCTTCGAAAAAGGAACCGAGTGAATGGTAAAAAGGAAATAAAGAGAAAGACAGACAGCAAGAAATAGAGAAACAGAGAGAAAGACAGGGGATTAAAAGTTCTACCACTCGTGTTTATATTTCTTTTTAAGTTACGTTGAATAGAAAAGGAAAGGAGTTTTTTTTTATAGGATCCACATAGAAGTCCTCATATAGCGTTTAATTCGAATCGATATGTATAATGGTAGATCATTATTTGAATAGTTCAAAAATTGCGGCACGATTTTTGAGTTTCTTCATTACATTTAAAGGCTTACTATTTTAATTTAACTTTCTATACTCTTTTTTAAGTGGAACAGGATTACCTGCAATTAACCGGATAATTCTTTCTACTCAAAGAATAGTTTTTTTTAAACCCTTTGTGCAATTACACAAGAGTATCACAGTGATCACCTACGAACAGAAGATCACATATCGGCGTGAAAAGAGACAACGTATATCATTATAAAACTGTTAAAATCAGTTTTTATTTCTAAAATATTATTTCTGATCTACTGAGGGATGTTTTTACTGCATTAATAAAGTAGATAGAAAAGCAAGAAACATTCTCGATTTATTAAAGTGTAAAAAACTACAAATAACGAGACTGATTTAAAATTTAGATATAAGAGAAGGAGGTGTTTCTCATCATTAAAAAAGGAATATGAAATCTTCTTCGTGTTTATATCTATAGTCAAATATTAATTTAAAAAACGCTAAAAAAGGTTTATGAACAATAAAAGATATCAAAAGTTATCTATGCTCGCTCAGCATTTGCTAATTTTTGCTTTTACTCGCACTGGCGACCAACTCGACTTGCCACCAACACGCAGCCGCAGTTTACGCGCTTGCGCATCCTCGAAATTTCAGAATTAGCCGTCATAATAGAGATGAAAGCACTCGCGAACGCGCTCCATGCACGCACGTTTATTAATTAAAATCGCGTTCATTACTCGTTATTCGCCGGGGTTTGTAACGAATTTACTATACACCCCGCCGCGAGTATGGTTTCGCGGTCTTTCTGATTATGCGCGCAAGAGAAAAAGGAAGCGTAAGCGGGAGTGTGTAATATTGAAACTCTGTGGTTAAATTGTATTTTTCGGTAGTGTTCTCATCGTGTACTTGATAAATTAATAGGTTCATGGAATGATATACTTTGTCCTTATTTTAACTGTATTTATGTAATGTGGTACACGGTGACTGTTGACTGGCAACCAATGTCATGTTGAATGATTAATAAAAGCATCACGATCGAAGTTTCATTACAATATTTTTACATAACTTATTTACCATGTATTTTAGGGAGCCTTTATTTTGATATTTTAATATGATAATGTATTTAGTAAATAATTTATCAAACAAATTATAGGTCAGCTTTAAAAGAATGAGTAATTAAACTACATGAACTAACGTGAAAGTATTAAAATCTATTTTATTACCTACTCAGCAGCAAACTGAAATACTTATTTTATATTATTGTGGTTTATTTTCCCGGAATACTTCATTTTGATGTCACAATTATAAATTTTAGTAGATATTAAACTTATCAAATGTTTATTATTAGTATTATTTTATTTTATTCCAAATATTCATGATTAAACTCAATGCTTCTCCATAATATAACAAGCACCTATCGATATTCGATCTCTCATTCAAAATATTATAATTATTGAGGTCGATGCGGACACTTATTGAAGTATTTAAAGACAAATATTTAAAACTTAACAAATAATATATCAATATCCTGAAAATAAAACAGACATTAAATCATTAAAGCCGACTTATATATATATATAACCGAGTTCATTTGTTCAAGCATACATTCTCAGAATCGCCATTTAAAAATACATGCTCATACAGGATACTGCCGACGATCGTCCCGTTTATTTATTTGTTCATTCAGCACGGACTGCATAAAAGATTTTGGCGACAACACTGGTGCATGCAATTTGGCGTGCTACAAGTGGCAAACTGTACCTATTCTCATTTTCCGGGGCTCCTCTCTTTCCGCCAGCGCTGGAAATCGAAACTCGAGATGCAGCTCCGTAGCGAAAACGTGATCGGACTTTGTCGCTGTGCATATCATGTAAATGTGTATGTGTGTGTGGGTGTGTATATGTCTCTGTATACACTCACCTGCAGAAATGGTTCATGCACGATTGAAATTACGCTCGATGTACTCGTATATTTTCGTTTGGGAAAGGGGGGACATTTCGTTGAGAAGGCGAATAAGGTCTTGCTGAATTGCTGGGATTGAAAAATCATATCTCATTTTGGTGCATACAGATTTCGGTGATTTTGGACTGGGAATGCTGGTAATCTTCTTCGATTGTTAGGCAAATTGATGTTAAATATTGATGTTAGTTATGTTTAATGTTAAAGTTAAATATTATTATAGCGTAGTTATATAGTTGTTATATTAAAACATTTTATAATAAATGTACTAAATACAAGAATTAAAAGAAAAAGCTTTTGACTATTTTTTTCAAAGAAAAATACACCGCAGTGTAGTAGGCTTTAAGCCGGTTATCTCTTTGCGGTGGACGGTTTTCTTTTAACTTAATTTTTATTTTTATTCGATAGTGGTACGTGACATGCTTCCTTATCGTTTCCTATAAAATGT
This sequence comes from Torymus sinensis, assembly GCA_030522985.1. NCBI lineage: Eukaryota > Metazoa > Arthropoda > Insecta > Hymenoptera > Torymidae > Torymus > Torymus sinensis. Next base: position 4,935 of record JAPYZP010002286.1, read on the forward strand.
GTGTTTCACGTATTTTTATTTAGAAAGAAAATACCAACCAACTACTCTTTCGTTGTTGTATCAGTATACTTTTAAAATTAGTTTATTCAAATGAAATTGCCCTAACCTACATTGACAAATTAGAACAGACTAATTTGAGGACAAATTTTATTTTAATCTTTCTTTTTTGTTTCGTAGAAGTTCGTATAAAATTTTGAAAATATAAAGAAATGTTTGATATGTAAATATTGCATTTCTTTTTGCGTAGAATTTCCTATTAAAAATTCATTAATATTTGTTTATTGGTTCATATGTTATAAAGAGAATTTTTATAAATAAAAAATATTAGTTATAAAATTGTTAGGTTAAAAATAGAGAAAAAATGTTTACAATCACTCATCATATTTATGTAATATAAGATTATTGTATTTATATTTTGTTTCGTTACTGCATTTTCGTTATTAACATTATTCAAATTTTAATAAATGTACCGTACACCCATTATGTAGAAAACTGAAATTCGTTTTCGGTGAATTTCAGTATTTGATGGATTATAAAAAATCTTATTACCTTGCATGTTATGTTCCTCTCAAACCACTTTACTCAAAATAATAATACCGAGTAAACTGATCGTTCGAGATTTTCATCCATTTACATCTTATATCCCGTAGAGAGCTTCTTGAACCGCTACTAAATGACTCCTCGTAGAGGCGGAAAATAAACTCAATTTACTCGATCTAAAAAATGCGCTCCCGCTGTTTCCGATAGAGATGGATGACGTCGTGCCGCAACGGGACGCTGCTAAGTCACACGACGGCGCGCGAGCGCGTTCGCGTATTTTATCGTCGCCTGGAAGCGCTTATTGTCTCGAGTGCCTCGCTGCCTCCCTCGCACGCGCGCGTGGTTTTTGGCCATTGTTTCGCCGAAAGGAGCTTTTCACGAGCTGTAAACTAAATTATTTCCGGCTTCCAGATTACGCCGGTTCTTCGGATAAAAGAAGAAGCGTCGTGCGGGTACTGTGTGTTGCCCGGAGTTTTTGAGGTCCTATGCAAACTCCGGGGGATTAACGGCGCGCTTTTATAAAGATGCGGATGTTTCCTCGTCCCCGCTGCTTCTATTTTTTTAACTGAATTGCAAGAAAATTTACATAGTCATGCAAATGAATGTGAGGAAGAACATAGAAAAAATAATTCTCAAAAACTTTGTGGTATAATATCTGGGTGAGCTGAAAATGTACGCGCAATATTATATGTCTATATGTACGAAAACAAAGTTAATATTGAAATACAAAAATGCGGCCAATTCATTAGCCCGTGGCGTTCTCAAACTAACGTATACTTAACGGTTATAGGGAGTATCACAAAGCCGTTTTGAATGGTGAAAAAACTTTATTGCAGCGATCTGCATTCAAGTTTTCTTTTTGTTATTTATTTTTTTGAATCCCGTATCAGAGCGGATTTCCTGTTGAATTGCTCATATACGACTTAATCCATACGAGATTCTTGTGATGGTGGTCCTTACCTTCAAGCCTATGGCTATACCGAATAAATATTGGCATGCGCTACCCCTTCTTGCCTTGAGCGGCTTAGACGTCGGCACTGGACGAGGGTGCCTCGTTTGCCACTGGCGAGCTTCGGGAGCTTCACTCCAGTTTGAGACCCTCGCGTCTTCTATTCCGGATGAACAGGTCTGTCTCCCTTTCGGTGATTGATCACCGTTAGGACTGCGATGTAAACTATGAGGTGGGATTGCTCCCTCTAGCATGTTTACGAGCGAGCTTGCGAAGCGCGCCAATACGCCGTGCGTCTGAGAAAAAGTCTCGCCTCGAATATTTTTGGTTTTTCGAATCTTATTTCATTTTACGTTTGCTTTGCATACATCAAAATATAATTACTTATGCACTATATGTATTTCTTTTCTCTGCCGCTGCAGTCTTTTGATATTGTTATACGAATAATCTCGCGGTTTGTAATCCGAACCAGAATACACATTTTCTGCAATTCGAAAAACTATTTCAAAAAGGGATTTTCCAAAATGAACCAAGAAACAAAAAATAGAAAATCCTGCAGAAAATTTTTTCGCTTTTTATATGAAATTTTGGAAGCATTCGTTGAACATGTCAATCCAAAAATTATATTCTATAATCAGGTTCATCTTTTATTTGATTGATTTCTGCCAATAGTCTTGTATCATTCTCCTTTGCTGTGAAATAAAACTTTTACTTTTGAAAAATGAAAAAGCAAAGTAACGCTTCTAAATTCCATTCGCTCCCATCGCCACTCACTTGAACTCGGAGCATAATCGCGAGGCGGCGGAGCGCTCATCCCCCGCTCGCGCGCAGTTTCGAATCGCTGGAGAATCTGGCGAAGCACCAAGACTTGTCTCTCTCTCTCTCTCTCTCTCTCTCTCTTTCTCCTCGCTGGCAGTACTCGTCGTCGTCGGCGTCGCTCAAGTGGCCGCAGTCTAGGCGCGCAATCGTCAAAGCTCATCTTTGGGAAGGAGCGCGGGTCGATCCTCGAGCGACTCCGTCGAGAGACACTCGTCTTTGTGCGTCCTCGCGCGGGCGAACAACCCCCTCGAAGGCGCCGCTTTTGCCCGAATGAGGCCGCAGCCTCATCGAAGCGCGAGCCTGTATGCGCAGAGGCGTATCCGACGCGGTGATTATTCATCCGCTCGCTCGCCCGATCGCTCACATTCTTCCGATCGTTCGTTGCCCTTTATTTTTTGCGACTGCGCGCGAGGCTCTCTCGCTTACTGGCGCGTCGCATTTTCCTCGACTTTTCTCTCCTCTTTTTCCGTGCCCTCTACATATGTATACGTATGTGTGCGCCTGCAGAGTTGGGAGGCACGTATGCTGGGGGATTTTCTCGTTCGCTTGATTGCCGGTATTCACATTGCTGAGGTTTCGCGCACTCGCATTTCAGAGCTGGATTGAACATTTAGCGTATTTTCTTTTGTTCGCATTGCACGCGAGACCCGAATAATTGCTAGAGAGATACAATCAATGTTTCCCTTTGCACCCTATTATAAGGCATTTTTACTTGATTTATTTGACTAAAATGTTCTTTATTACTTATTGTATAATATCCTTATTTAATTATGCATATATCTTTTTAATATTGTTTTATTGACAAAATTTTCAAAACATTTTTTCTAATAGAATTACGGATTTCTGTGAAACAAACCGTATTCCAAAATGATCAGATCGTTCTGAAAATCTAATATCTTATTGTTTGTCTAATTTGGGAACTCCGTATAGGGAAGTTCAAAACATTTGTCAATATACATTTATACAGAATTATTCGAATTCAATATTCGACTATTGTAGAGGTACAGCTTCTTGCAGATATACCTCAGAGTACGCTAATTTTTAATTATGAATGAAACTAAACAAAAAAATATCAATAATATAGGAAAATTGACCCCCTTGTACCTATGACATCTTATCCTCAACTCATCATGCCCCATTCTCAACCTATCATGCCCAGCGTAGACACCCAAACTGCCCCTTTTGTGGGGCATCATAAATTTTTTTAACAATAATATGAAAAATATCAACATTTACAGATGAATGTTAAGTTTTTGAAAAATTATTTTATAAAATTGTCGCATGGATAAGTGCTCATTCAAGGCGGCTCATTGTGCCCCACCCTTCCTACAAAGTAAGCAGCATAGGCAACAGAAGTTCTGAGTACTGAGGAACAACGTAAATAAAAGATTGAGTTTGTCGGCCGTTCCGATTCGAGGGGGACTCCCTCTTTGCGCATCGAACTTCGAGATTTATCGAATTATCTTAATGAAATAATTGATGGAAAATATATAAATGCTGAGCTAAGGCAGCGTATAGTTTTAGGTGTTTTGGACAATGTTACATGTACGACAAATATAATAATTCATTACAGTACTAAATACCACCATATGGCGTATCGTTCAAGAAATAATCTACAAGACTTTAATTATTATTCCTACTATAATTACTATTTCTTTAATTACTAATTTACTATTATGTATCAAAATGTTTTGTTGCGGGAGGGTGGGAGTTTGACTTTTGTCGTAAATACAACATGAGCAGGAATTTTAATATTAATATGTAATGATATATTATTACTATTCAGTTAGTTGTTTCTTCAAATGTAATTGGAAATATTTGATATGAAAGTGTTCACACAAACTTATCATGACTAGTTTTTATCAAAATATCAATAGAATATAATCGTTGATCAGTTTAAATGTAGGTATTATTTAAATGAAACGTCAAACGTGTGTCACACTGAAACTGAGAGAATGTCCGGATTACTATCAGCCATCGCGGCACACGACTTTTCTCGAGAATTACTTGATGTTATCTTAATGTTATGAAATATATATTATACTGTAGTAGCGGAAAAAACGTGCAGGCAATAGTAGTAATAATTGAACGGACTTAGAAATGTTCTGCCTTGATTGTTACTTCGCCATGCAAACTGTCATCGCTTTTATGAAGATTGTAGTATTCACCAATAATTAATCGAAGAAGTTTGACAGAACACTTGTAGAATCATCGTATTGGTTTGCAAGGAATTGAGAGAATTAAACAAGTAGTAATTGGATTCAGTACAATTAAAAGTTCGTTCGAATGTCCTAATGAACTGAAATTCACCCAATTCTGTTAAATTATACTGATTTGATCGAATCGGATGTGCTGTATAACGAGCTACTATACTCTTTCTGGCAGCAGACATCTCTGCTTACAGCTTGAGACAGTTTTCTGGTATCTTTGTTTAGTTTCTAAACAAAGCACACGATTTATTCGAAATAATTAAATACAGCGTTCAGAACGTATATATACTGACTTTACATTAATAATTTCAATACTTCATTATTTGACTTTTAAATGTTACATTTTTGAGAATTGTTTGGAAACTAAAACAAATACACAAAAATATTTCGTGTGGAATTTTTAAGCAAGTGTAGAAAAATATTTTACTTTAACGAATTTCAATAACTTTCTTGAATTGAAGGAAAATGTTCAAACGTATAACTCGCAAAAATATCCCTTGAATGCAAACGCGAAAGACTGTAGAAACTTTTAGGTAATATCCATTTATTCACTTTACCTAAATTTCTGCAACTTTTCAACAAAGATCTCTAGCATACCCAATGCAAATATTTGCTATTTAAAGTCTTCCTTATACGCAGAAAAGCTAAATATTTTATCTTAAATCTGCAGTATAGAAATAAAAAGTTAAATTGTTACGCTCCAGGTGATCGGCCTTATCTTTAATTACAAAACTGAATCTTATCGATCGTTGGTACGAACTACGAATGAGTGGGACGCGGAGAGGAGCAGCGAATGGACGGAGAAAGAAGGAAATAATGGAATGAAAAGCTCGCGCTCATATATCGATCAAGCTCTCGGGCCCCCGATTCTTCCGAGCAGGGAGACCATTTCGCGCGCGCACACACACACACACACACACTCGTGTCGCCAAATAAACGGATTTCCGAGTTTAATTAGACCAGCCGTAGGCATTAGGCGCACGTAAGGCCGCGCTCTAGTGCAAATGTAATGATCGGGCGCGAGGATATCGTTGCGATATTTTACTTTCTCGTCCGGCTAACGCCCGTGAGAACTACAGAAGGTTTTGGTAATTTTAAGAAAATTATGAATTATGGCTAGTTTTTCTCGAGTGTAACGAACGGCGGTTTCAACGATCATTTTTAAGAGAATTTTACTTGAAAATGCATAGCCCGCTTTAATGTCGGCTTTAGGAACCATTGAAAACTTACGATCCAGCAATAAAACTTGACGTCCGAATTTCCTTTTTCATGAGCTACGAGGTTAAGGTAAAATTTATGAACTGCTTGTTAAAGTTTTTTAAACTGGCGTTAAGATAATGAAGAGGGTGTTAAATCAACAGATCCTTATTTCCGTCACTTCGTCGTAGTAAGACAAAGCTGTTAAAAGCTGTCACTTTTTGTAAGTATTTCCTGTTCATTGTTTCTTTTAAGTACGTTTTCTTTTTTATTCTCTTTTCACCAAATCTGATGAATTGCACTATCGAATTCAATTAACTTTTTATTCCTCTTTAGATTTTTAATGATTTATTTGAGTGCACAATAAAGTACTATTATCTACTTATAACAAAGTGACCTACTTTCAATAAATTTTTGAATAGAGAATTAAATGTGTACATAGAAACTTTTAACAAAGATGGAAACTGAAACAGTAAAATTTCAACATATATATAACTTATGAATTTTGCGAATTCAAAATTTGCGATCGGAATATATAAACTTTTTGTCACTGGAAGTATTCTTTCTCTTTTTATGTTGAAATTATACATGGTCATCATATCGTACCAGAAATTAGGTAAATAAAACTATAAATACGAATACTTAAACGTATTCATTAGAGTGTATTTAATGCTGAAAATCTGAGAGATTAATTAAAAATATAGTTATAGAACTAAACTTTATATATTGAGCTTCTCTATATTTATGGTTTGACAGATGTGCTGCATGTAATATCAAACTCTCATTTTATCATCAATGCCGCTTTTAATATTAAACAATTCTAGGAAGTATATTTATTGGAGCAAAACGGACATTTACTAAAAGTTTCGTAAGTTCAACTCTGTCATAAGCAGATGTAGCAAAAACAAATGTTTAGAGGTATCGATTTTCATCATATTTTGGGGCTGCTTCAACATAGTGTAGACGATATTATACATTATAATAACAAGTTAATAATAAATTGAAAATGTTTCCTCTTTTAAATGATGAATTAATATAGATAATGTACGCAGCATAAACAACCATTCCTCCCTCATCCCTTAAAAACACCTCCGAACACCTTTCATTCGTCTGCCTGCCTCTCTCTCTCTCTCTCGCTCTAGCTCACTCTCTCTCTCTCTCTCTCTTTATAATCTATGCACTACTCGTTTCGACGTTCCGCGCTCATTACACACGCGACGAGTGTAACGACCCGTCGCTGCTATATCACATGCGTGCTCTATGCTGGCGCTTATAAGTACGAAAGCCGCGCGCCGAAAGCCTCGCTCGCGGCCCCGGGATCGATGGGTAGGTGTGCAGGCGAGCGGTCACATGCAGCCCCGCGCCGCCAGCGGTGGCGGCGACTTCGCAGGAGCTCTCGTGGCCTGGCCTACTTTTACATACATGCAGCCGCAGAACGGAGGCGGGGTGGGAGGGAGTCGAGTAGAGCTGGAATAGAAGATTGTTGCGATTTTTCGGTTGGGTGTGAATTTTTCAGTCGGAGGGGGGAGAAGCGTTGGGAAAACATATAGGTGTGCTTGCGTTGAGAGGCTGAGGGCGTATCAAACATTTCGTGATAATTTCGGAGGATGTTTTCGGAAGTATGCTATGTCTTGTGAGAAGACAAGGAAACGCGTTGCTATGGAGATACGGAAGGTGAGTTACAATGCATTTATGCCCATAAAAATGATACAATCAAATTTTTATTAAATTTTTTTTCTCAGAAATTACTTCATTAAAAAACTTCTCTCCAGTTAAATATTAAAGTTTATTCATCAATTTTCCTTTCTACTTGATTGTAATATATATATGTACAATGTCTTTCTGTGTAAAAATTAAATTAAATCATAAAAAATTTATTGCCTCAAAAACAGTTTCAGATTAGAAAATATATTAAAATGTTAATATCACCGACCTTGACTGCTATCTTTTCAAAAAACCTCAACTGATAAGCAATATCAATGTAATATGAGTGCCTTCTCGTGCAAAACCTATTCTAGAAAGTTCATATCCAGAAAAAAATGCGAGCTGCCGCAAATTGAATTATTGGCGCACCTATACCCCTCTAAAAATATACTCGCAGTATCAATCTTCACTCTAAAAATACAAGATCTCATTCCGAATATATATGCAGCTCCATATTGCAGGCGGGTTATTGACATTGCGACTGTCTCTTTCTCTTTTTTTTTTTTCTCTGTGACGGATAGCTCGACTTTCTTTCGCTTTTTCAGAGCACGCTAATAAACGGTTTTTAATGCAGCGTATATCTATATGCGAGCGCTTTTTAGGAGATCTTCAAACGCACAGAGCGCTATTTTCCTTTTGTATCGCTGGATTCGCTCTGTCTCTTTTTTTCTACCCACTTCCCCCCTTCCATCCTTGACTCGCGAGGCGGCGCTTTTTTTATGGCTTTTCGCGCTGATGGCCATTGTTCGCGTTGTTTGGATTATACGCGCGCCGGGGCGTTTGTAGAACGCGGCTTGGTAATTAACAGCAGATTTCTCAACGAGCTTTTACCGAAGACAGAAGGGCTTTTGTTCGTGCGATTGTTAGGTACGCCGAATCATTCGACATGAATGTGGCGTCTGTGAAGTATGAATTTCTGGTTTTAAATTCCAGCATAAAAGAGTTATTTTATATAAATTAACATTAAAATAAAACTCGTTCTATTTGTAAAAGTAATTTCATTAATTTGAAATAACGATTTTTTTTTAATAATTTTGATATCTTTTATATAATATATATATTTAAAATTTTATCTTTCAAAGTTATTTTCAAACTGCTGTAATTTTTGAGTAAACTATAGATACGCGTATTTACTCAGTTTAACGACTTCTTTTACCTTCTGCATGAGCATGATACTTTGACAAAAATTTCAAAATATATATGCACTTTTTATAAAATGCATTTTTCTCAAAAAAGACTTTTTTATTGAATTTTTGTTGATGATAGAGAATATAAATACCTATCAAATATTTTTCCTATAGAAAACAAACCAAAATATTAAGTGCAATCAGTTTTTTTGAATTATGAGGTGGTGAATAATAGACATAGCATGAAAGCTTCCAGCGGAAAGATTCGAGAAAGCTTGCAGCGGAAGATTGCTGCAATCTTTCAGGAAGGTAAATGAAACTTTCCATAAAGGTA
>JAPYZP010002287.1:0-13811 GCA_030522985.1 Torymus sinensis
AAATCAACGTGTCCACTTTTTCCACGCAAAACGACGTGACAGCTTTTTCAATCAAAAATCGAAGTGCCGGCCTTTCCAACGGAAAATCGACAGGTCAACTTTTCCAACGAAAAATCGACGTGTCGGCTTAAGATAAGTTAAAATCGACTCATTTAGGTGGATTTAGGTATTAAAAATCGTTTTATAAATTTAGTTCGCCAGGAACTTATTGTATACGGAAATTTTGAATGGAAAAAAGTTTTGTTTCAATGTTATCTATAACTTTCACATTTATCATTTTTGTATAAAATCAAATCCTGTCAAGTAGCGAGGAAAAATCAATAATTTTGTCTGTTATATGACTACTGCATTTACAAATATTGTTCATAGACAAAAATGTTCAATGTAAAAAAGACGTTTTAACTAGTTTTAGTAGAAGCGTATGCTAAATTTATACTGAAAATTAATTTTCGATGCTTCAAGTTTAAAAATCTGTTTTTTCAAATTTGTATTTGCTCTGTCGTTTTTTTATTTTGAGATGGATTCGGCTCAATATAAAATTATTCAGTACTTATAATTAGACGAGTATCTGGTACAAAATTCGTTCTGATCCGTTGAAATTTTGCTGAGATAATCAAGAAACTTAAGTACATATGGACGTACAGAAATATAAACATCCCAGAAAACACTTAAAATGTACTCATTTTGAGTCGAAAAGTTTTTATATATTAAATTGTTAGTTTTTGAAGTCCGACAATTTTTGCTTTGGGGGTCTAAAAACTAAAGTAATGATTGTATTGTAATTTAAATGTAATTTACTTACTTTGCTGCAATAAACCGTGTGTAACATTTCTGGTGAATCACAATGGGCAGTTACATTGTCATCTAACATGTGAATTAATTCAGGGTGTGTTTTTGCACTGGATCCGAAACGAATGAAATCGATTTTTCGCTCTAAGAGTTTCAATAATATATTATCTACAGCTGTATTTGTGTGAGCTGTAACAATTACCGATTTATCTAATTTGATAAATAATTCTATCATTGCAACTAAAGTTTGAGTTTTGCCAGTGCCCGGGAATCCTTTTATCAATAAATAATCATCCGCGGCCAGCGTTTTTAAAATTGCTTGCTTTTGATTTTCATTTAATTTACTAAATATTTCTTCACCAATTTCCATAACTGAAGAAGGTAAATCAGTTGTAAATGCTGCTGGTCTCCTAAAATTAAATAAAACAGAGCAATTTAAAAAATAAATAAATTTCAACACTTTAAATATATTAAATATTGAGTGGTAAAATTAAAATCCAACCTGTCAATAATAATTCTACGCAATCTCGTACAGATTTCGTGTTGATCTAAGAGTCCTCCAAGATGCGACATATTATGTGTTAAGAGAGAAGAGCATGAAGATCTATCTATGTGATATATTGTGTCTTTGTAAACTTTCGTCAAATCTCTGGAAAAATATTTTAATTTAAAATATATATTCAATTTATAAACTGTGAATAGTAAGCGATTTAAAAAATTTCAAAAAGATTTATATACTTTTCACAATTTACTGAAACACTAGTTGTAGAAATGCTGTTTATAAAACCAGAACAAACGTTTATTCTATCATTTGTACTGATGATCACATATTCGTTATCAGAAAAATCTGCTATATTAAATTCAAACGTTTTATCGTAATCTTTTGATCGTTTGAATTCGTGTATATATCGTCCGTGTTTCTCAGTAACAGAAACTAAATTTATGTGACAGATACATGAACCTCTTTTTTCCCTGAAGTATAGAATACATGAATTAATACATCATTTTCAATTAAAAATTTAATATTTTTGAATAAATAATAAATTTAAGAATTATATTAATACCTTCTTGATGGTTTTAAATTCCAGACATCTTTCCATGAAACTGCATCTTGATTATCTGCAGTTTCTTCAATTTGCAAAAGTGAAACCCATTTCATGACATAGTCAATGTGTTCCTGAGATAAATGGCTAGTAACTTTTTCACTGACATTTTTGAGAGGATGATTATTATGCAATTCTTTTTTATCTTCATCTGTAAGATAAGTACAACACAAGACATTGTATGGGCACTTAGCACAGAAGGAATGACTAATAGGCTTAGGAAATTCCATGGGTAAAACTGTTTCTTCATCTTTTTCTTTAACAATAGTTGGCTGTCTTGTTGAATAATATGCTACTGTATTTCTTAGGGTAATTAAATCCCGTTGGGCATAGTAACTGCCTACTATTTCTTTCATAATATTTTCCCTAGGAAATCAAGTTTATAATAATATTTTCCTAATATCAACAAAATCTTTATGGATCTAATATCTGATTTATGTTCAAATAATTCAGAAAAATAGAATAAAAGATATTTTTAAAATTATTTAAAATATTCTTTTTAAATACCTTAAATACAAAAGTAATCCAGAATCTATTTTACGACCAGTCATATGCATCATCATTGTATAAAGAATCAATTGTCCTTGATGCTCGCTTGAAAATGATGATTTTCCAGTTTTTAATTCAAGAGGAAGTATTCTGCGGCCTGCATTTGGAAATAATTTACCTTTAGATCTATCACTGACTTCAACAGTCAAATCAATTTTTCCTTTTAAACCAAGAGATGGCAGCCAAACATTTTCTTCAATATCACAGATTCTTTCTATTTTACCATCATAATTTTGATCAGTCACTTCTGGTTGAATACCTGTGATTTTATTTACAAGTATAAGGAAGCAAAGGAAAAATAGGCTAACATAAGATGTAATGAAAAAATACCTATTATATAGCGTTGTATAAATTTGTAAATTTGAGCAATACAAGGACGCATTAGATTTTTACAATCAGCCATAGAAATTCCAGCATCATACATCATTAAAATAGCATGTTTTGATTTTAGAATATCATCCAATAAAGTAGTGATCTTTTTTATATCTCTAATATCTTTTTCTAAAACCTATAACATCACAATTTATATAAACATATGATATGAATAATTAATCATGTAGTATTTATATCATTAATTTCAATTCAAACTCATTACCGTTTGAAGAAGTTCATGAGTTAAACTTCCTGTAAGCATATAGTTATTACCTACATCATTATATGGTAATGTTTCAATTTGTCTAAATTTTTCCATGAAAATGCTTTTTCTATTACAAAACAATGCTCCCACTACTGAGGTGCCAGAAATTAGAGTATCTGGGTGATTTATGATCCATCCTGAATTGTTGTCAATAATCCAATTTTTCTTTTCTACAGATTCTTTCTTAGCTTTTACTATTACTGCTTCTCCTGGTTCCATTTTTGTGTATCTCCTACAAATACCAAAAAGATTATATAACAAATTAAAAAAATAAACTTTTAAGGTGGTACCATAGTCCCCATTACTGGAAGATAAATTTTTTACCATATTCCAAAACACTTTACTGTTGCATGTATGTCATTAGAATCTTTGACTGTTAGAGTTATGTCACTTTTATCCCAAATAGCATCGATAATGGTACATCTTGTTGGTGAGCTGAAATCAATAGTAACTTCTTTATCATCGTCCCATTCATCGTTAAATAAATCTTCTAGGTCATCCTGTGTATCTTTCTTATAAGACCACTCTTCATCAAAGAGATCATCTAATCCTTCGAGTGTGTCTGTCCCTTGCGTATCCAAGAGATTTTCTTTATTGTTACTCTGACTATCTACAGTTGCTATCACAGATTTGTTTTCAATAGTTAATTCTATATTAGATGATAAACTGTCCTGCAGTATCTTTTTTGAGGATGTCTTCTCTGAAGATGTGCTTGTTTGTGTCTCCTGTGAACTTTCATCATTCTCATTCGCAAAAGAGACATTACTGTCGAAAGTTCTTCTAATCTTTGACAGTTTTTTTGTCATGGGATCATTATCGCGAGTTTTTCTCTTTTTTACCAATCCACTATCAGTAGTTTCTAGCTCTTCGCTCCCTTCTTCATCATTACTGTCAGAAGAGTCTGTTTCAACAGAATATGCATCAATGGTAGCTTTTGACTGGGAAAAATAAATGCCAATGTCTTTTTGACCTCGTAATTGTCGAGGTGTGCGCTAAAAAGAGAGCGTAATATAAAACAATCGTGTGAATTCATCGACATTCTGTCAGCTTCATCAATAAAACACATCTAAAACTATATTGACGAGTAAACCATTGTACGTATATATATATCTACCTGTTTTGTAGGAGAATTTCCATTCTTCTTGTTCCCTTCCATCTTACTCATGTTGCTCTATACCTTTTCCCTTCACTTTACCACGTTTAATTCATAAACACGCGTGTACAACGAAAAATCTAATCATTGCGTTGTCTTGCTCTTCGCGCCAAAATTCTAATGCGCCATTATGCGGCTTTATAATCATTATTAGCTTTTTCCACGCTCTATGGCGCTAGTGGCGTACCTAGTGTACATATATATAAAGCTCACATATTTACGACAGCAGTACACGCGCGACGACCGGGATTCCAGGAAAAGGGAAAGGGAGAAAATATATCAACACCCGAAGAATGGATGCCCCCCCTCCCTTTTAATCGTAGTGGCGCGCGCGCGCGAGAGACGCGCAGAGACGACGACGACAACAATTACGGCACACATCGCGGAGTGAGGAGTCTGCTGCGTTTGCGTGGGTGCTCCAATCGCTTCGAGCATGTACCTGAAGATCCTTTAGCCGTGACTGCGAGGGAAAAGGCGACAAACCGATTATAATTATAAGCGTCATGGGTAGCGCGCGCATCTGAGTCTTCGCGACTCCTCGGGTTCTCTCCCTCAGGACACCTTCCTATCTGAATATCTCCGTAAATGTGACTCTCGGACTCTTGTTCGTATATATATATAGTTGTGTTTGTGCGAGGTCTCTGTTCTCTACTCTGTCTGTCTCTCAGCTTTTTACGAATTCTATACACTATATATACTATCTCTCTTTCTACGCGTTCTCTATAGCATTTGTTTGGGTGGCTCTGTGTTGTTACGAGCTTGCAGACGTACATTGTTTGGGTCACGATTCGCGACTGTTTCATAGAAGTGAGAAAGCATTCGCGCAAGTGGCAAAACCGTCTTCCAAAAGCATTTCTAGCACATTATTATATTGAGTAAAGGTAAAGGTGCACTCCTCCAGAACGTATGTATATGTAGATGCACATGTGTGCCCAATTATAGTACCTACTGCTGCAAGGTCTTCTGCAAATATTTACGTCACGGTACAAAGGTACAATGGATAATATTAGCGAATTCGACATCAAGCTGAAAAAGGAAATTTATTATGCTGGAGAAACAATCCGTGGTCATGTTATCTTGCATACAACTGAGAACTTCAAGTTGAGATGTATGTAGCTTTGAAACATATGTACTTATGTTTGTATACAGAGTAAGTGTTGTGCGCTCAAAGTTTTTCAGTTCTATTCATTATTTTTCAGTTACGTATGCATACTTGTGATCAATAATTGTAATATGCATGTTTAAATGCTATTATTGCTCAAGTTGTTTTTTTATTATAATTTATTTCAGGTTGACCTTAATATATTTTATGTTATATATATATATAAGTTAAAATAAGCATGAAATTAATTTATAAGCATGTTTACATAAGCATTGATAAAAAATTGTTAAAAGAACTGAAACAGTAAATAAATTTCGATTTTAATTTATTTTTGGTGTCTTTATTTCTTTACATCCCTTATTATTTATAAACCATTATTGTTAGATATAAGATAGATATTAATTAATCAGGTAAAAATCTTGTAATTGTCAGGCAATATTAATAAGTATATTTCTGAAATTAACCATTTTTATAATATTTATATTCTAATAGCAATGAGATTATCATTGCGTGGTCAAGCTCATGCAGAATGGAAAATTTTAGTCAGTGGTGATAGAAGAAATGTAAAAGATGACGAATATTTTGTTGATGAGCGCATTGTAGTTTGGGGAAATGGTAATTGACATTAAATAGCAATAAAACTTAATATGTATGTTACAATATTATGGTGTTAATGTGATATGAATAATATATTATAGAATCATCTGAAGGACCTATTCCAATTTTACCACGAGGAAAACATCAATTTCCATTCACATTTAATTTACCAGAAAGTGCTTTACCTTGTAGTTTTGAATCTCGCACTGGTTACATACGTTACTATGTCAAAGCAACAGTTGACAGGCCTTATGCAAGTCCTCCGCAAGGATTAAAATATTTTACACTCATTGGTCCTCATATAGACTGCATGGATGAACAATATTTGGTACCAATTTTTATTTTTACAAAAAAATTTAATAACAAGTATAATACAATTTATAACAATAATAAATTAAGAAAATATAAAGGAATTTCTTTTATGCACATTATAAGGAATGAAATATAAGAATTTTTCATAATATTTTAACAATTTTGTTTCTTCATATATTACCTTTTTATATATATTTGTATTTGTAAAAATATTTTAACAGGTTCGCTAGGGCATGAGTCAAATACGACTCATGAATTTTTTTCCGCTGGGCTGACATAAGAGACATTGTCAGTAGTGAACCTGTTAATAATATAATTATACTTTGCTTACTACTCTGTCTTTGCAGAAACCTATGATAGGAACTGAAGTACGAACAAACTGTTGTTTTTGTTGTCGAAGGAATCCAGTAGAATTAAGTGCACAATTAGAAAGAAGTGCATATGTTTGTGGAGAAAGTATAAAACTACGAGCTGCTATTGACAACAAAGGAGTAGAAAAAGCATGGTTACACGTTAAATTAACTCAAGTATTGATACTATTTAATAAAAATTAATACTTTATCGATATTTTCATTCTAATATACATTTTTTATTATTCAATAAATAAGTAAATAAAAAAGTTTATTATTTAAAATGGTAAAAAAATAAGAATATATAAAATTGTATTTTACTACTTAGATCAAGTAGTAAAATAAGAAAGAATGTAAACATTGTAAGATCATACTAAAAGTTAATAAGGGCTATTATTATTATTTAATAAAATTTTATAATTTAAATTTAAAAATGTGTTGAGAATGAAAATGTCTATTCAAACTTATTTTAGGAGTACAAATATTGATACTTTGATATTTTTTTTTTTTTTACTTTTAGTATGTTGAATTCTTTATTGACCGAGGTGTCCTTGGTACAAATAGAGAGCTTCAAAAAATTGTTATGGAATATAAAGGGGAGCCAGTATCACCAGGTACTGCAATCAAGTGGGACTCATCGAAGAAAATGATTTTACCTATATGTCCACCTACTTTAGTTGGTGTTTGTCGTTTAATAAAAATTTATTATGTGTTGAAGGTAATTAATTTTATAAGTTACATTACCTTTCTATTATTTTGTAATAATTCTAATAATTTACAAATTTAGGTATGTGTTCAATTAGAAAAGTCGGGTGAAGATATGCAAATGCATTTTCCTATAACAGTTGCAACAGTTCCATTCAGAATACCAAATCTTACTCAACAACCTCAAATAAAATATGGTGAGTAATTTAGTAATATTATAAATTGAAAAAAGTCAAGAGTATAGATTATATACAGTCAAGCCTTTGAATTAAATTTTACTTTGACAGATACTGCAATAGAGCATGTAGAAGGTGGATGTTATATTGGCCCAGAATTTCTCTTGGGACAAGTATATGATGGCACTGATCATTTAACATCTCAAGCCCCATTAGTTCTTTACAGACCAGTTTATGCTTGCATAGTCAATGAAAAAAAAACTCAAAATCGCTAGATACTAAACAAACACCTTTGAAGGGCCTTTTAGAGTATGCTACTGAATGTTTTTAAAATTTTTATAATGACCATTTACCAAATATTAACTTATTCCAACAGGAGGGAAAAACGTGCAATCCTTATAAGTGTGTGACTGATGTATTGTTGAACATGGAAAAAATTGTCTTTTATGTCTACCCAGAAAATAATTTTGATGAAATTATAATACATCAGAATGTTATTTGATGCAAGATTTTAGAGTTATCAAGTTGTTAAAACTGTATAATTCTAAATTTTCATGAAGCCTAAATATTTGTTTTCATATAAATATTTTGTGTATTTTTCTAATGTAATTTTTTATGAATTATAATACTTTATTCAACGAAAAACATGTAATACTTTAACAAATATGAAATTAAGATAATAATTTAATTTTTATAACAATTTCATAATGAAAGATAATTGCAAAATAGCATTCAGTAATTTTGTCAAATGAAATTATTATCTAATCTGGGCTACTAGTTGTACAACAAATTTAGATGGACCAATTTATTAAATGTTCAAATTTTAATATTAATTCAAACTAAAGTTACTTGTTAGTGACAATTTGAGAGATGTCATTAATGATACGAGTATATCATATTCTCTATTAAAATAAAAGGTAAAATAAAGATTTCTTACATGAAAAATTACTTATTAATAAAATAACGATATTAATTATAACTAATTTGTATAGATGCCAAAATATGCTTTAATGAATTCCTTGGGCTTTGTAAAGAATATACAGGCCTAATAATTTTATACTCAATGAGTATAGAAAATGCTTCTTCCATGCAATGAAATATGAAGAACTGTAGGTGATAAAATATTCCAAAAGACAATATAGGTTTCTTATATATTCATATTTTGATAAAAATATGTATGTATTGTCAATATTTCACCACCTGCAGCACTGCATTAATATAAACTCAAGCTAAAATTTTTTTAATTTTGTTTATCACTAACAATTTGAATAAGAGCTTGAAGAGAATAGTATTATATAGAAAAATTCATATTAGTGGTAATTTTATATTATTACAAGTATTGTGTACGAGAGTATAATGTGCAAATCCTATAAGAATGTTTTCAATATCTGTCTTGAAAAATATTACAAAACATAGGTATTAACAACATAACATTTCAATTCTATATCTCCTGGATATCCACAAAAAGATAATTGCAGTATAGTTACAAAGACAATACAAAAAAGTTTGTCACACCTGTACCAGTAATAATAGTAAGTAATTTATCTTCAACTATTGTTTTAGAAACAGCTTTATGGCAAATTAACAAAGTAAATTTCTTTCTAATTAACAAAACAAAATCTTATATTAATATTTTATAAAAAGTTTCTGTATTGCATGCAAATACAAAGAAAATCATACTTGAATAATTTCACTTAGAAGCATTTTAAAAAATATAAATTCAAAAGTTTTCGAATTTTCTTTTAGTTCAAATTTTACTATGCTATCAAAAATGCATATATAAATAAATGATACAAATAAAGTTTAAACTCTGCAAGTTTGTATTTTTTTACAACAAAACAAATGTTTTTTGAAGATATAGTTCACAATAAAGGTTTTAGAAAAACAATAGTCTGATAATATATACCCGTTCAAATGGTCTTCCCAAAAATAAAAAAGTTTAATGCTGATAGAAAAAAAAACTAGATACCTATTAGAACTTCATTTATGCTTATGAAGTTTATTTATAAGTGGCAACGATAGTACATAAAATGTGTAGAAGTGCCTCTAGAAGTCATGAATAGCTAATCAAAGAAAGTTTTATGTATATATTACAATTAGTAAAAAAAGAAACTGGAATGGAATTAATACTATCCAAAAATACTTTAAAAATATATGTAATAAATAACTAATACATATGAAAATACATAAAAATTTCAGCAATAATATTAATTTTTATAAAAACCATTTATGCTAATGAAATATTCAGTGTCTAAAGAAAAAAAAATTAAATCCCTAGTCAATTACTGACATATTTAAAGTAAATGTCAAGTAATTAAACAATCTAAACATGGTACAGGTGTCAGTTGAAATTCCAAAGCACAAAAACAAAAAATAAAAGAAGCATTTTTAGTAAGTAAGAATGTTACTGCATAGTAATGCAGATTTTAGACTTGTATACACTGTAGAAGTGCTTACATATATTATTATATGAAATTGTTGAACCTTGGAAAGAATTGCAGTAATTTTGTTACTTTTGCTTTGAATTAGCTAAATATAAAATTTAATCAATGTTTCAATGTAAAAATATTTTCTAAACCATAAATGAGAAAGGAAAAAATAGGCTTTTTAAAATAGAGCACCAAACAAAATATTACATATAAATTTTTAAAATCTATTTTAAAAATCTGAATCTATCATTCTTATATAACGGTTGAACTTTGTTAAAAACTCATTTATTTACTAAAAATAATTATTTGTAGTAATATAAAAAAAAATTTATAAAATAAGTGTACAAAATTAAACAAAGAGTAAATATTAAATATTGGCAACATGATTTTATTAACATTTTATACTAATATATTATAAAATTGTATTTAGAAAGATTTTTTTGTTTTAATTGACTTGAAAGTAAAAATAATATCTATGAATAGCAGGTGCTAAGACTTATCACACAGCAGGGTCAAATGTCATATAACAATATGTGTTATATAAGGTATTTCATGAAAGCATTAGATTTAAGTGTATTGTAAAAAAAGTCATATATCACATAAGTTAGTTAATAATATTTAAGTAATTATTCGAGTTGGAACTGTGTATTTACTACATATATTATATATACACATGTATGTATGCAAACAGCATATATACAAATAGCTGAAACAAATTTCAGACAGTGCAAGTTTATCTGTTAATCAAGAAAAACCGTTAAAATGTTGTTACTGCTGTTGCTACCTGTATGCCTTTCGTTACCTTTGTATTATTAAAAGATACGTGTATAATAAATGTTTATACATGAAAAATTAGATATTTTTTTCTCACTTATCCTCTTCTGTATCTATACTCATTACATTGTAAATTAAAAAATAAAAACATTCATTCTTAGATATCTGTAGGGGAAAATAAGTTCAATAGTCCATTCTTATGTAAGTAGAAAACAATGCTATTTTAATATGTATATATATACATGAGCTGTTAGAGTAATAACTCCATCTTATTTTCTAGGCATTAATAAACACTAATAAAGGTGAACAAATAAATCCTGAATTTAGAATTTTCTTTTACACAAAAGCTCTGAATTTTAAACAATCTCGTAGTCGTACTACATGAATAACATCAGACATTATAAGACTTTTAATTTTAAATAAGGCAACTAAATCCAATAAAAATAAAATTAATATTAGACAGTACCGAGTATAGAAATATACAAAAAGAGGTTTCCTATTTGATATAATCTTTCAGTACAACTTTAAATATATTATAAGAAACGTTTTATTAAATGTGTATTGAACAGAAATCATTTGAAAATAAAAATAAAATATTAATTATCTTATTTAGTAGGAATATTACATAAAATCGTTTAACCAAATTTGAAACCTTTTTTTTCGAACTCAGTATTAATTAAATAAAGACTTGCTAGTCTAGTTGTTTATACACATGGAATTCATAAATTAAACGTGAAATGATTATGAGACAGCAAAAACGGCAGTAATGAATAATATAACATATACAAAAGTTTAAACTATGATTTCAAGTTGTATCTGCCAGTAATGTGTTTTCTTTTGAATTATCACAAAAGATAGCACATTGGTATTTTTAAAATTTTGTTTGAAATAAAAAAAAAAGTATAAAATGAAAAACATTTACATCACTTCCATGCTATTCTGTGTATTTTCCGTGAAGATTAATGACGTTGAAGGAAGATCTTGTGTTGTTTCGTCGACACCAGTATGAGCATCCATGCCTTCAGACATGGCATTTGTGGCTGAATTTGAACTATCATCCCAGTTAATTTTAAATCTAGTTACACGAGGTTTGTCAGCCAAAATATTCCGTTGCACTTTGTCAAATTGCGGTTGTGGAGGTGAGTTTTCCCTTAGTTCTGGGTCTGTATATTCATTATTGATGAAGTAGCCAACTCTTACAAATTCTTGACTACGGTAGGAACAAGTTAATAAAACTACTGTAACTCCCAGGGCATCGTTTACAGGAATCCTCGTTGTGTCTGGTGGATCAGCCTAAAAGTTGAAAAATTTCATTAGATACATACTTTATATTATTACTTTCGACAAGTTTGAAGCTATAAATTATTATTATTAAATTTAACTTATAGATATAATTTCTGAAAGAATAATGTTCAGAATAATTTATTTGTTGTTTCAAATAATACTTAATAAGTCAATTATCTAACCAAAATTTTATTACATATATAATCAAAAACAGTAACTTACTTGAAATACAAACATGTGTCTGCCTTCTGGAATTGGACCCACGTAGATTGTGTCAAGAATTTGGTCGAACTCCTCTGACTCCGCACAGCCAACATATATCATTTTCCATTCCAAATCTGCAAGAATAAAATAAAAAAAAAAACCGTTAGACTCGTGATATGACTTATGTTCATAAAAAAAAAAAAAAACCGCCACGTTTAGGTTAATTAAAGGCAGTGTAAAAGGATGAAGGACTAAAACAGCCGTCCACTCCTACATTGGTAATTCAATCGTAAATCTCCCCTCCCCCTATTATACACCCGAGATACGCGTAAGCAGTAGGTATCGTGTTATCACTTGCATAAACAAGTCCCGCCGTGACAATGATCAATTATCAATCATTTCAATCGCTCGCGCTCTCGCCAGCAACGGCTTTTGTAACCTAACCGTCCCGTCGTGAGCCATAACGAATTTCGCTCGGGACGTGCGGAATCCATTGAAGTATCTACCACTAATGTACATAATACCCTGAACGCGCGCGCAAAAATCCTGTCTCCCACTAACCTTCTTTCAGCTCTTCAATGCACTCGAACGTGATCTCGAACTGGATCGGATTGAAGAACGGCGAGGGGTTGTCGAGGACGGCGACGTTAGCCACCTGCACCTTCGCCATCGCTACTGCGGTTCTTCCTCTTCAATTTTCCCACACCGGGAGAAACGCCTGTTGTCGTTGGCCCCCTGCTTACAGCCTTGCACGCTGCGCGCGCGCGAGAAGGAGACAAGAGAGGACGGAGGGACGCACTCACACAGACGGCAGCAGCTTTCTCGGAGGCGGCGACGACGTCGTTTGTTCTCGAAACCGATGGAAGCTCGTTCGTTTACTCACTTGTGAAGGCGAAGAGAGATAAAGAGCGAAAGTTAAATAAGACACTTTTTCGCAGCGCGCACAGTACGATGCACACCTATTACACTCTCACGGGCGCTACGTGACTACTGCCGAGATGACCGAGGGAGGCAGTGGAGGCACGCGGGGCATAAACAGCGCGGGAAAGGCGCGCGAGAAGCGACTGGTGAGACACTGACGCGTACTTAGGTGCAGCGTGCGAGCGCGCTTGATGGTCGTCCGAGGGGGAGAGAGAGAGAGAGCAAGTAAGAGAGCTTTGGCGGCAAACAAAACGCCGCGTGAGTACGAGCTTCCGGCTCTGCGAATCGCTGCGTATGGATATGGACACCCCGTTGCACAATGCACACGGCTGGCTGGCGTGTATATGATAATGAGGATAGGTATTCGGCCCGTGCGGCGTCTGGTCTTTACTGACGGGAGTCGACTGCAGCCTCTCAACTCTCGCGGCCAATCGACGACCGTGCTCCTTGAAGTTTTACCGCGCTTTTCGCGCCGCCGTGCGTACGTTGGCGCAGGTTTCGCGCCGAATACATACCGAAAAAATTTAGGCGCTGCCAACTGGAGCGCGATGAATTAGCCGTATCTAGTTCTAGTTATTTTATTGGCTGTGGGTACTTATGACTCCGATATGCCACAATTCATGTTTATTTATACTCCAATTTTAGGGAGTGAAATTTTGTTTTTGTTAGCGAAGCCTATAGATAGTTGGAGGACGCTACCTCCCCAACTACTGGACCTACAGTTTC
>JAPYZP010002288.1:0-14339 GCA_030522985.1 Torymus sinensis
CATGACAAGATGAAATTTACTTGTAATTAGTAGATTTCTCTTCGTTGCAGGAATAATTATGTTTTTTTTTCAAAGGTAATTTCTACTCGAATGGAGAAGGCAATAATTTTGCAGGAAGTCTCTAGTAGATTTTAATGGAAGCAGGTGTTTCTCAAGTGGATTATTCTACTTGCTTCCAGAATCCATTTTTTTCAGTGTAATGCAAACGTGCTCCTCTACGACGTTTTCTATATTTTTAAAAGAATCTACCTTATACAGTAACTCAACGTTGTGCCTAGAAATTTATGTCTCAATTTTTAATATCGACATGGTAAATGGTCGAGAAAAAAAGCATTTTTATTAGAATCATTTCTGTATAAACCTGACCTTAAACTAGATTTTTCAATTTGCTTAATGTATTGACTATTATTCACATCTACGTACTTTGTAAAAAAAAAAAAAAATTCCTACAGATATATGTCACTGTAAGATAATCAAGAAAAAATCCTTATATCAAATATTATTGATAAGGGTTATCAAAAGTAATAAATTTAATTGCGTAATAGACATGTTCTATAATCTGATGTAAAACGTATAAGTATACTTGAACCTTTAGACTAAAATGATTATGCTTGCATCCAATTTTGAAATCGGTGATAGTTAGTCTATAAGTGAAAACATAATTTATTCAGATAATGAAATACGAATTTGCCCTTTATGTTCGTTCCAGATAAATATATATTTCGTCTAAATTCTAGCTAATGCGTACATTATTTTGGTATCAAATTTTCGGTGTAGATTGATAAAGTACGAAATTGCCAATAATCTGTTGCTATTCGTTTCAAGATTATGATCATTGATAAGATTTAATACGATTTAATACGCTACGCGCATGCATGATAAGGAATTGGGTTTCTGGAGGCGTGTCGCGCATTTCGTTACCCAATAGTCGGCGACGTCATCAAATAATTGACATATCATTAGACAATCACACACAACAAGTTTATATCGTCAATCTCTTATTCGTTTGTACAAAAATAACTTTATATTACATTATAATACAATTGATTCCGTCAAAAAAGACTCAAGATCCTTTATCGCTCCGCGTTGAACTTGAAACAGAGTTAATAGAGTTCAATGCATGTAAGTCCGCTGTCATCAGTCAGCGTCATTATAAGCTTATGTATTTCAACAATGGGCCGTTACTCTCGAAGGAATCCTCGTCAGTCAACATACCTGAAACATGATAATAAGTACGATGGATTTTTAAGCTTCTTCGGAAGCGTTCTTTTTTATTGATATCATACGCATGCTCTGGGATCGATTATTTGAACGAATGCATGTTGAATAAAGAAAATATTGGTATATACTATGTAAGAAAACTTCCATATATATAGGTATACAATATGTACATTTAGAAACGCAAAATGTAAACACAATATATCTATATATATGGAAGTTTCCTAACAGTGTATGTTACTTACCAGCAATACTAGCCGTCAAAAAGCATACGATGCACCCTCCGATAAAAGCCCGGAACACAGACGACACGATGTTCTTCTTGTTTTCAGGCGCCATCGTTGTCAAACTACCGACCATGATCCCAAGAGACGATGGATTAGAGAAACCACATATCGCAAATGTAGCTATGGCCTCTGCCCTCCTGGTCAGCTTGCCCATCTTCTTGAATTCACCCAGCCTCTGGTAGGCGACGAATTCGTTGACGATCGTCTTCAGGCCTATCAGAGTACCAACGACCTCGCACTGATCCCAGGGCACACCCATGACGTAGCTCAGCGGGATGAACGCCTTGGCGAGGATGAGCTGCGAATCCGAGACAGAATTAACTCTTTGTGTTTTATCGCTGGTGTTTACGGAGCATTTACAATGATGAATATCCATTTTGGAATTCGAGAAAATATTGTCATAAAGATAAGAAACGGATCGTACTTTGCTTAATCGTCTTTTATAGACAGCTGTCAAATATTGTCTATTTAAGTTTAAGGATGTTATGGCTATATAGTTTCTGTGAAACGTTAGTTTTTAACGTTAAAATTACGATAAATAATTATATAGAATTAGAGTTAACAATTTTTCCGTCCAGTACGTTTGTGCGGAAATGCAATTAGAATATTACAAAAAAGAATTGACTAAGTTTTATTATTTTTTCAAAATCTTTAAAATATTGTGTACTATGGTTTTTTAATTGAAAACTTCAATTTTGCTTCGACTCTCGATTTTTAAAGCTTTTATCATTCTAGTTACATTCTCGCATAGACTTACTCGACAGAAAAATCATTAACTATTTTAAATAATTACTTATCGTAGTTCTAACGCGAAACGCTATCTTTTGGTAGGGACTGTACAGCCGTAACATTGTTAAGGAATAAAAATACGCATCCTCCAAAAATTTATAATCTTGGTTATGGCTTTACTGGTAAGCAAAAATGGGGTGAATTATGTCAACTAAGGATGTGAGAGCTTACTTCAAAGGTCAGCTCCGGAAATCCAACCAGAGCGCCGAGCCAGGCAAGTATAGCATTTACGAATGATACAGCAGACACAAAAGCTACGATGTTCGCAACAATTCCCAAGACTAGTGGAATCGCAGACATGGCTCCTTTTGTTGCAGCATCCAAAAAGCTTAACTCTTCCCTTAAAATAAGATCAAACTTTTTAACCAATTTTTTCATAACCAAATATTTTTTTACTCATTGAAATGCTAAAGTTATATTGTTACTCAAAATGTATATTGTCTATTCATAATACATAATTTATCATATAATATTACAGTGTACTGTATGATCACTTACGTCTTTTTGAAAGCTATGTTATTAAATTGAGTCGCGCTTTTCTTCGTCTCTGGGTATAATAATTTTGCGACGCACAGTCCAGCTGGTGCTGACATAAGTGTAGCAGTTATTAAATGTCTAGGTTCCGCTCCGTACAATATGTAAGCATTCATTACCGTTCCTGTAATAATACAAATTATTCGTAAACAAAGTAAAACTTAGGAAACAAAACCGTCATTATGTTATATAATTTAAAAATGCACCGGAAGTCGTTGCAAAGCATGAACACATAATTGCGTGTATCTCTGATCCTGTCAGTTTGTTCAAGTAAGGCTCTATCACAAGAAAGGATTCTGGCTGAAACAAGCAATAACTTTTATTACTATTAAATAAGAGTCATCAAGAATGAATATTTTTTGTAAAACTATAAGTAAATTTGTAAAATATTGTTAGCTAAATTCATGAAGGCAAAATATTTAGAATTTTAAAAATAATACAAATATTTATCAGTAGGTGAATAATAATTGTCACAATTACCATTCCTAAAAACAGCGTAGTCGCGGCATGCATCGATTCACACACTGTAGTTCCTAGAACCGCGTACAAAGCCCAGCCGACTGATTTGATAACGTACTGCATTATACCCCAATAGTACAGAATCTGCACTACGAAGCTGAAGAAAAACAAAACCGGCAGCACCTAAAATCACAAGAATATCTAATTCCATCCGAGGGTCACACGGATCTCAGCTAAGTACCGACTCACGGTAAAGGCGAATATATCTTTCTCGGCGAGATCTTCGGAGAATATGAACTTGGCACCATCTTTCGCGAAGTTGAGGAACGTTGCGACCTTCTCGGAGAAGCACTGGAAAACTGACCGGCCGGGGGGCCATCGGATCGAGATCAGACCGAAGACGAATTGGATTATCAAACCGTAGACTATGGTTCTATAATTAACCTGCCGAAAGACGTTTCAAAGTTTATTCTTATGATAATTTTGGCAATTAGGGTTATGCAGTAATAAAAATTTGTAAATATGATTTTCCTATAACTGATTTTTAAATATTAATGTTGTTTTAACTAAATTTAAAGTTGTATGTGTTATGAATATATTTTTGAACTTTGATTTTTATGATTGATATATTTTAAACGCTTGGTCGTTCACTTACTTTAGTCGGATGCCTCGAGAAAATCCACGCCAGTGAAATCATCAAAAAAATGCCGACGAAACCCATTAATCGCTTTCTGTTACCTTTGGTATCGACGATCAGAAAGGCGATTATTGCGATTGTTATCAGGACGCAAAACGCGATTTCTCCTAGTTTTCTTGTATCGTAAAAATCATAAAATAGATAAGCTATAAATCAATTACAATGCTTTAGAAAAGTTGATCATTGAAATATAATAGTTACCGTCTTCGTTCAGAGCTTGTGAACCAGCTGAGACAAGGACGGCATACTTTGTGAAGTGGCTTGCAGAAGAAGAGCTTGATGACGTAGCGATAGAGTAATCTGCCGTAAACGAAGATGTAAATCAACAGCAGCATTCCGTAGCCGTTGCACCAGGCGAATTCCCGATCGCTTTCTGCAAATTAAATTGTAATTAACGCGACGTTATTTATGCTTTCAAGTATTTTAAGGAAAATATGAGGAAAATATTTACTGTCGAGGAGCCAGAAAACAGTGGCACATGTAAAATAAACTAAGGCAGCAATGTTTATGATTGATATTCGAAGTATATTCATGATGTTGTAATGTTCCCGTATATAACGACGAATCGCACTTTCTTCTTCGTCTTCTTCTTCAAGACCGTCTTCTTCATCTTTGTAATTTGTTATCTGCGCAGTCAAATAGTATTTATAAATATTCACATAAATGTACACGTTATATCACACTTATGTATTGAATTTTGCCGTACCACCAGTCTATAATTATGCGATCTTGAAAACCTTTTTTTCAAATTCTCGTGCGTGTATGAAAGAAAATCTCTCAACGTCATATTTTCATAGATTTATCAACTATATGATTGGCATTGATCTGATTTTATCAGCAAAATCACAGAACTCAATTAAATAACTTATAATCACTTCCTCGTAAAGAAGCAATAAATTATCAATATCGATATCGAAATAAAAGAAATAATAAAACGATGCTCTACTTAAATCAGAAAAATCAGATTTATTTGATTGCGAGAATTGTAAATAATAAACTAGAGATTCCACAAATTTCACTGCCGCCACGATGTTTATACCGCGACATCTTTGTTTTCGACTATCGAATAACACCGACCCGTCGGGCCGACGAGAGACGCACATGCTCGCGAGAAGCGCCGACGACTAGAGCCCGGATTATCCAGCAAACACAAAATTTTTATTTTTAACACCCAGCAGACTGCGATGGTCACTGTCCACTTCATCGCTTCTGACTGAATTTGAACTCACCTTATCGTTGCCACCAGATATATCAATTTTGTTATCATTTTCGACGTAATCGCCCGACTACGAGAAAGAAACAAATTTACGTTAATATATACACTATTAAATAATCGCGATTAAGGAGAAATAATCTCTTTCACTGCCTCATACCTCATTGTAAGCTTTGTTTCTGATTCCGACGGACATGGCTCTCTATTGCGGCGCTGGCGACGTATCAAATACAAAAGAACATTTCTTCGTAACGACGTTGGTTACATGCTGCTGCCGCTCGCAATGACCGTAAAACAGATAACGCGCGCGACTATTAAGTGCGCTCATCAACTCGCGGGTTGCCGAACTGTGGACTGACAGCGGCCAGGGTTATTATCGCGATCAGTCAACGATTTTATCTGCATTCTTCCGCGCGTAATAATATAGATTAATTTTGAAGTTTTTACCTCGACAATTTAGCGCTGTGGGGTACCTAATGAAATAAAGTGTGCTAACGTTGAAGTGGAACTGCGCGTAATACGTTGACGTTAAGAAAAAGTAGGCTAGAATAATGATAAATTATTAAAGTAGATGTTTACTTCCTTTGTTAAAAAATACATTTAAAATATGCTTTCAAATAAATTAATAGATTTATAAATTTTTGTTATTTCGTTTTAATAAAGAGTTGATTCTTATATAAGGCAACTGGAACTAATTTTGCAAGCGCACTTAGAAGAAACTAACAAGTCGATATGAAACTACAGTATGTTTTCTTCTAAGAAAAAAATTGAGAACGCACAAGAAGCGATATTTACTTCATACAAAGCTAAAATGTAAGGCAGTTTTTACTTGGTCACGTCTATTTAAATGGTCTATTTTAATTCAGTGTTTTCATTGTTTTTCAAATCAAAATGGTCAAAAATGTATAAATCAGTGCAATTGCAGTTTATCTTCTACTAGGAAAAAATTCCGAACTCGCCAAAAATGAAATTGGTTTATCTAAAAGCTAATTCAAATAATTGGGTAACTTTACATTAATATATTTAATATGGTCAGTTTACAAAATTATAGTAAATAATAAATCGCTGTAACAAGTGGAAATAATTCGGAAATTTTAGATATAATATACACCATATTTTTCACATTTTTTAGCTAAGTATATTTTTATAATATAAATATATAGTTTTTGTTTAAATTTATAGTATTGACCTCATAGATATAACGGACACGCTATTAATGGCCCACTTCACCCAGATATAGTGTATCAAAGTAATACATCCAAATATCATAAACTAGAGAGTACTCCATCCGGCCAAATTACATTACATATCTTTAATAGATGGATATCATAAAATTGAAATTATCCTCTCAAATTAAAGGGGTAGGCCAGTGTTAAATCTGAAAAATAAGCGTCCTATTAAACAGTCGTAAAAATGCATTTATAAAATATTGAAAAATCTGGGAATGGTTTTACGTTAAGATGGTATTATCACAAAGATTTTGAGCCGAACCTGATGTTATTATCTTTTTTATTTTACTTAAATATCAGACTTTACAATAAAATAACTGTAGAATGTGAAACACTTCATTGCCCTCAACGGATTGACTTCAAGTTAACTGGTAACTTAAAATATGTTTTATCACAAAAAGAGTGGAATGAAAAGTAAAAAAAGTGATTAAAATTATTTCATCCTCACTATTTGACATCCAAATAAATAAATTTTAATTTAAAAAAGCGCTGCCAATTTATTGGCGTACCTATTTCCTCTAAATTAATTTATCGTTTCTATATGTATAGTATATACTTCAAATATAAATTAAATTTATTTATTTTACATGTTTTTTTAATGATCGACAACTTCATTCATATTTATAAAAATGACACATTTTGTCATATTCTTGAAATCCTTTATTTGACGACTATACTTAAATAAATATAACTACTAATTGTTCACGGTTCTTTTCAGCCATGATTTTTAAAGGAGGTCCATGGCGCGATAACTCCTCTTATCTCAAGATTATAGTTAAAGCTTTCCAATCTAACATCAAACCTAACTTTATCAATAACCTAACGATTCCTCAATCAATAATTTCTTATTCTGTTTTAATTGAGAGTATTACTTATTTACCGAGATAATTTTCATTTTAATTTGTTCCTAAATTGAATAAAAAGTTTTAATTTCACTCCACAATACAACAGACAAAAAAAAACAACTAATTTGCTTATAACAAATAATAAAAACAAAATTACGTTAAACCATAACATTGTGTCCCTACTCCCGCGAATTTAAATTTTTAATTGACTTTTGGATCACCGTGCGGGGACAAATACACCTTCAATTATCAAAAAAATTAAAAATTAAAACAATTTTACTGCAGTTATTTTCCAACAAAGAAAATCATTTTTCGTAATACCAAAATTTTAAATATCAAATATCTCAAAAAGTAATCGTATGATCTTGATGAAAATTCACACATACACATTCCCTATATCACATAGAAAATTGTCTATTTTGAAGCTGATACATCAAGCCGTTCGCGAGAGATTACAATTTGAAAAAAGGTTAAAAAAATTTTAACCTTCATTATATCTGAAATTTATGGACGAATTCTTCTGCCCAAAGAACTCACAATCAGTCGAAAGATATCCAAAATCAACCCCTAAAAGAAATTTCAAAACCATTATGTCACTTTTACTCCCGTAATCCTCACTGCGCTTGGGCGAAAAATTCGACTTATGCGGGAATAATCTATTTTGCGCACTCGTTGCGTAATGTACTATTTCTCAGATATCAATTTTTTGTTCATAAACTATGGATTGATATTTTTACAGATTATAGCTATTTATATTCTGCATTATCATGATTTTTTATCAAAACAGTTTGGGAATTATAAACTTTTTTAAATAAAACCGTATTTGTTAAAAACAAAAGAACCATCAGACCTAATGTAATTTTTTTTTAAATATAGGAATTTTTATATTCTTCGAACTGCTATTTGTCCGATACAAATATCTCAATTCCATCATTAAAAAATACGCAAAAATCAATTTTGCAAAAATAAGAAATTTATTATAAAATAAAAAAGCATCAGCGAATTAGAAATTGATTTTTTCTCAACTTCGGATAAAAAAAAACAAAAAATGAGCCCTGTCCGGTTAAAATCGATCAAGTAGATCCTGAGATAAAGCGGTATATATACGTAGACACACGCACACAGACACACGCCACACACACACGCGTACATTTTCTACACAGACATTTTCTAAAATTATGTAGTTCAAACTTCTAACACCTCTAATGATGTTTCTAGAGCGATTTGACGAAACTTAGAATTTTACTATTTCAAAACTTCCTCTAGGAGGAAACAAAAATTTAAACCTCCTTAAAATTCATATTCTCCGAATTATTTCTTCTAAATTTTCTGAAAAATTCAATCCGTTGAAATTACACAAAAAACTTTATGGCAATGAAGTGTTTTATACTCTACAGTTATTTTATTACAAAGTCTGATATTTCAGTGAAGAAAGAAAGATAATTTCGTAACGTTTGGCTGAAAATCTTTGTTATAATACCATCTTAAGTTAAGAATATTTTCAGATATTTTATAAAGACGTTTTTGCCAATGTTTAATATGAACATTTATTACTCAGATTAAATACTAGCTTGCTTCTTTAAAGAGATATTAAAATCGATAAATAACAAAAATAACAATTAAAATATTACATGGATAGAATTTCTCAGAACAAATTACCATGAAATTCACGGCAATCAGGGAACAACTAAATTCTCTATGTTTTTTTACCAATATCACGGTAATTTTTACTAATCTTCCCTATAAATTTTCTCTGAATTTAAAGGAAAATTTGTAAGGAAGGTTAGTTACCGTGACATCAGTAGAAACTCCCAAACAATTCGGCTGTTCCCTAATTGCCGTAAATTTCGCTGTAATTTTTCCTGAAAAATTCTATCCGTGTATTATTTTAATTAGCTATTTAGTAAACGTTTCAAAACTGAAAATCTTTAGATATAATCTTTATTTTTAACTTTAAATTATTAAAAAATGTTCAAAATAGCATTTCGAGCGGAGCAAAAGTACTAAGGACAGATTATTATTTTTATCAAAGTAATATAATTTCCCTGTTTATTACTTTTTAAGAGTGAAACCTTGAAATTCACAAAAAATCTTACTTGCAAAAAGCATTTATGATCTATTTGAACGTCATAGTATACAAACCAGCGACAATTTTAAGATTTAAGTACAATATGATACAAGAAAAAGGTATTGCAATAATAAATTTTTATGCATCTTTTTAAGAGTGAAACCTTGAAATTCACAAAAAATTCTATTTGCAAAAAGCATTTATGATCTATTTGAACGTCATAGTATACAAACCAGCGACAATTTTAAGATTTAAGTACAATCTGATATAAAAAAAAGGCATTGCAATAATAAATCTTTATGCATCAAAACCTTATCAGAAAAACTCACAAAATGAAAGATAATTCCTACGTCGTTTTCGCAAACATTTGCAGAAACGCGGTCACCTCGCATATGCAACAGCAGCAGCAGCAGCAGCAGCAGACCATGGCCCATAATCCAGCACCGCACTCGGGAATCCCAGAGCTACAAGTTCCCCCGAGAAATTTACATATAGCTTCTCCTCCTGCATGCGCGCCTATACGCGCTCACTTTCAATATTTATTTTTTTCTCAGTACAGACGGAATAGCGTCGCTCATTTGGCCACCCACGAAAATCTGCAATTGAAATATGCGCGCCGCCACCGCCACCGCCGACAAAGTCAGCGAATTCCTGATCATCTCTGCGCGCGTGTCTGCGCTCTAGCAGGTTATCATGCTCGTCGATCTTGCGCCGGCGGCCAACTACAGCATCGGGTGATGTGCGAGAGCGAAAAAAAAGTAAATTATGTAATGGCTGGAAGAGTATAGTGATGGCGCGGGCGGCCGGAGGAATCTGTTGGATATGCGTAGACGTCCTGATTTGAAAATGTTGAGGCTCAAACTCGGATTAATTTTGATTGTAGGATTTCCATAATGTACTGGGTTCAGTGTCACACAAGACAATATTTAGGAAATTTTTAGGCGAGTTGTTATCAATTTTAGTATAAAAAATAGAATAAATCAAGTTCTTATGTTAGTCTTATATAAATATATTGCCCTGATGTCAGGCAAATTGTAAAAAGATAGCAAAAGGATAGTTTAATTTGCTATATACAGTTTATTTTTAAAATTTATAATCAAATATTTAAATTATAAAATTAACAACTACAAAATGAAAATCAATTTTTTCATACATTTCTCAACCTTATTGAGCTTTAAATATTCATGAACCAAACTGAAATTAATACTTTTTTTTTAAAAACCAATTTTGTTATAATTACAAAAAATAATATTCAAAGTTTAAAGTTATCTCGTTATAGAACTTGAATTTCATGCGGACTTAATGCAAGCTAATTAAATATAACAAAAAGGAATAAAAACTTTAAAGTTCAAGGTTGCCCAGTTCCCTTCTTACAGCACTTGAGTGTACACAAATTTTGTACCCTCCAGATATACAAACCTGATTTTTCGGGAACCGCAGTGAAATGATTTGCTCGAAATACGATACACATGTTTCGATCGCCAGTAGCTGTCAGTGTATCACTGTAATCGAGATTATTTTGATATTGGTTATATTCTTTTATTCATAAAAAGGAGAATTAAATTTTATTTTTAATACCTTTAAAATATATCATGTTATATCATAATAATCCATAAAAAATTATATATAATTTTATATATAATTTTTTACAAGGACTTCAGTCTAGTATAATTGAAAAACTGATTATTCAGACTATTTGACTTAAATTTAATATTTTTACGTTTTATTTTTTGCACAATAAAGATAAATAACTAATTTTACTATTTACGTAGTTGATTTAAGTTGAAAATGGAAGATTCGATTTACTTTCAACAATGTCGTTAAAAAGAAGAAACATTCAAGAAAAGTAGAGTCTTCCTCTTGTTAAAGTGGAATTAGCATTATATTATGATATATTAATACAGCTTAAAAAAAAAAGTTATGTTAACATTGGCATTAAATTAATTGATATAGTATATCCTTTAAAGTATACTTTCTTTTATAAATGCGTCAACGCCCATGAATTTATAGATGACTTTAGCAAAGTTAATGCAGCAGGATCTTCAAAGAAGTTTCAGTCAGTCTTCATATAAAGTATCACTTATTGTTAATTCAGTTTTAAACGAGATGAATCTCGATTTGAAAGCAACGTAGAGAGCAAAGTAGAACATCCTTTTTGAACAGGAGATTCTCCTTCTTTCGATGAAATTTTAATTTTCCGATCGTTGAAAAAAATAAATTATAAATACGATGTTATTTTCATAACAAATAAAGTTAATTTTACTTATTTCTCAATATTATAATTTTACCTTGTTTTCTAAACCAGTTTCAACTTTACCTTAATTTTATCCATGTACCAATAAGTCTACTGATGTACATATCAAGAAACTAGACTTACCTTCATACACTTATTATATGTAATATTATATATTATATAATGTATGTAATATATCTAATTATATCTGATGAAACTAAATCTCACTTTTTTTCCTTCCCTCACCAAGCAACGAAAAGGACCGACAATCAGCACTTTAACGTGCCCACCTCAGAAAAGACACGAAACAAAAAAAAGAAATCTCTAATCTTATCCATTGCAACTTCTCGCGCAGCAGCCTACTTACACCTTCCGCACTCTCAGCTTCCACGGCGCGACGCGCGCGCAAGCTGAATATTATAACCCAACTCTCTTCCGGCAGTGTCTTCCGTGGCTCTTCGAAACCCTCCTACGCTTCTTTCGTCGCGTGTGCGCCTCGACAGAGAGAGAGAGAGTCCTTGGAGACACGCGCGCGGAAGCGGATCTACGCGAGCGGTAACCGGAGGCGCGGATTCTGTGAGACGCTGAATGGACCGCGTGACGCAATGGATGATGATGCCTTAAGAGAGAGAGAAAGAGATTCGCTTTCGTTCGATGCTGCAACGCGCGGGCAGACGCGAGTTTCGGGAAGAGCGCGTGTCGAAGTAGGTATAGAGGAACGGAGACGTTCGAGGAAGCTGCTGAGGGATTAAAAGAGCTGAGACGCGCCGCGGTCAAAGGGACCGACAGGAAGCTCGCGGTGGCATTCCGCGACGCTTCGAATCGGCCACCGCGTGATGAAATTCGGATGGTCGCGCCGAGCTGACGACGATCTTTTCAGCAGGGAGGGCCACGGCTGTACAGATTCGGACTTGTTAACACGCGCTGCCGTCGCTTTTGACAGTCAGTTGATATATATCGGCTGAATAGGTGCGCGATTAAATTAGAAATTTGAGGGGGAGACGGCGGTTATGGGAATGATTCATTAGACCTGGCTTTCGGGAATTCGGGAACGGGACTCTGACGTAACTGATTCATTTGGATGATACTCTTTTATATTGATATATTAATTAAATGCTTTTCTTCGAATGGAAATGATGAAGAAACAGTCTTACGGGGGCTTCGGTGCTCTCTCTCCCTGCGGGAGCTTTGCGCTGATCGCGCAGCTTACGAACTCAGCGTTTTGTTTATGTTTTCACCTAGGTACTTTTTTGCCATATTTTTTCCAAGAAATGCCGATATAATAAAATACTAAAAAAAATCATGCAATCTTCTTTCAAATTAAGGAACAACATATAATTATTCTAAATTGTCGGCTGTATTTTGACGAAACGACTGAACCTCCTTAAAGGAGAATCTATTCATATGAACGAAGAACTGACTTCATCTACTTATACGTGCCATATTAAAATTGTGAGAATCGCTGCGTATACCGCTATTGAAAAAAACACGACGATCAATTTACAAATGAGAAAGAGACATAAAAAAATACTCACGTGTTGCGTCAATGTTATCAGTCGCCTGCTGCGCACCGCTTATTTATTCAATACATTTCGTTACCGCCCAGACATTTATAGGGGTCACGTGTCGCGCATCGATATAAAATCTTTACAAAGAGCAGGAAAACTTCGGTGCAATAAAAATAAAAAAATAAAAAAGAAGGACGGCCGAAGAGGAGCCGCGAACACGCGCGCATTGATATGATATGTTTACAAGGAGAAGAAAGAGAAACTTCGGCGAAATAAAACAATAAACGGAGAGCCGAAGTGGAGCCGCGAAGACGCGCAGTATATGATTCACGTTTCACAGAAACGGCGGCGAATATACGTGGCTATACGTATAATATTATACGTCTTTCCTAAACTCTGCGCTTTTTCCGCGCCTACATTTATACGCGTACCTGCGACCCTTTTCTCTCCCTTTTTGCATCATACATAGACACGCACGTGGGTCTTTCACATATAGAAATAGTGAACGAGGGGAAACCTTTCTTCAGAACAACTTTGAGCGTATACACACATGGTGTATTGAGGGGCTTGCGTGATATTTGTTATTTATGATTTAATTAGTTTTGATGAGCGGTCAGAGACGCGCCGACCGGATTTCACCGGTTCCTCTAAGTAGGCGCGTGCGCGCTCCTGTTTAGAGTGGTCCGGTGTGGGTCCGCTCCGGGCCCTTCTTATTCGCGCATCTGCCGCTCGCCGCTCCGTCGTCCATTTAATATACGTTTTAATTCGCGTAGTTACGGGCACGATTGAAATTTAAAGATGGTTTAGCTGGGGTACTTGCTGTCGGCACGCGATACGTTCTGCAGAGTTTAGTTTCAATTAGCGCTTCTTTTCTTTGTTCGAGGACGATGGAGTAACCATTGATTTTGCCGGAAAAAGTGTGCACGCAGGCCCTGCGATGACAAAATTCTCTGTGCATTCGATTATTCGTGAAACATTTATTGGCCCCCTTCGTTGTCGATTGCTTTTTTTTCAGCTACTGCCAATGATACCAGTGCTTAGTTATATTTGCAATGATACCAGTGTTTAGTTATATTTGCAATGATACCAGTGTTTAGTTATATTTGCAATGATACCAGTGTTTAGTTATATTTGCAATGATATAACTTTATAAAACTGTGACAAAACTAAATATTAAAAATATACGAAAAAGTGGCTTATCGATGAAACAAATGAGCAACGGGAATTCTCGAGAAATGTTTTTTATTGACGACTTCGAT
>JAPYZP010002289.1:0-16487 GCA_030522985.1 Torymus sinensis
ACGCAAAGTATGTGGCCCTTTTGTTGTTGGAAAGGCACGGCTGTGATAAGACGATAAGAGGCATTAGTGTGCTTTGTATTAGAAAAACGATATTGCGGGTACTGAAGTACTGTGAATGTGTGTGTGTGTGTGTGTTGTACATTCGGCCAAGTTTTTGTTATAACTCTATGTTTTAATTATTCCATCGCGATGCTAACTAAAAATTGATATATACTTCACTCACACCAACGAACAAAAGCTTCGGAACCTCAGACATACACACACACACGCACACACACAGACTCCTGCGTGTATTTACTGGGCAGCGCGCAAGCGCTCTGGCAGGCCTAAATACACTCGGGCAATTGTTTTCCCACAACAAGCGCTCCAAGCGAGATAACTTTTCCGTTCTTTTTGTCGGATCTCTCTCTCTCTCTCTGTCTCTCTCCCTTCTCACTTCCGGCATCTCGCGTGTGCATGTTTATCTTTCCTTCTCTCGTGTAGGCCGCGCTCTATACTGTGCGGCCTTTTAACGCACGCGAGAGAACGCGCGAGGTGTCGGGTTCACAGAGTGAAAGAGAGAGAGAGAGGAATGTTCCGGAATGGATTTTTGAGAAAGTCGTTTGAGAAAACCCGGTTACTTACTCGCGCTAGAATTTTTCGGCGCTCTAGTTCTACACTCCACGTCCGGGTATATCTCGCCGCGCTCAACTTTTTTTTCTCCTCCTCCTCCTCCAACCAGATTATCAAAAGGTCATCGTTTCGGAGAAGACTCTCGACCGGATGTTTGTCTTCACTTCCTCTCCCTCTCTCTCTCTCTTTCTCCGCAGCGGCAACGAAAATCGTCCCTACACGCCTATAACCGAGAGACAACAAAAAGAAAAAGATCCGTTCTTTCCATCGCGGGAAAAGCAACTTGGACTTTTTCGAGCGCGCGCGCGCGTGCGTCGGCCAGCAGCAGCGGCTCGTGTAAGTAGCCGTGGAATGCGGCGTCGGCTGAAAAGCGGACGTATCTCTCTCTCTCTCTCTTCCTCTATCGTGTGCATTGTCGCCGCCGGCGTACACAGCCGCGGGCGAGCGCGCGTGTGCTCTACTCCGAAACGAAATATTTTATTAATTGACTCGCGCATACCTAGGCGAGCGATTGAATTTCTCTCTCTCACTCGTCTGACGTCATCGACGACGTAAATTCGTGGGAATATGCTTTGTGAGAACGTACGTATTAACTCTATACGTGTGTGTGCGACGTTGATCGATGCTGCTATACATACACGTGCTTTTTAACATAGACACGCGTACACGCGCTATGTGTACGTAGCTGTGTAATATTAATATATTTATCCGCTATACGCGAGGAGTGTAAAAAATCGCATGAGCTGAGCGGCACCGCCGACGAAATTTTGATGGATAAATATGTAGGGACGTGTCGCGTGTGTGCATATTGTTGCCGTCTCTCTGCGGTATACGGGGGCGAGATGTTTTAAAATATTATATATATAGATAACGGCCGTACACGCACACGCGAGCAATAAAATATATTTTTTAAAATGAAATTTTTCATCATATCAGCGCGTAGTGAGCGAGAGAGATTCGCGCGCGGCTCGGCGTCAAATATATGAATATTTCAGAGAAAAATC
Organism: Torymus sinensis; assembly: GCA_030522985.1. Lineage (NCBI taxonomy): Eukaryota > Metazoa > Arthropoda > Insecta > Hymenoptera > Torymidae > Torymus > Torymus sinensis. The sequence goes on from JAPYZP010002289.1 coordinate 1,617, forward strand.
GTGTGCAGCGCGCGCTCTCGTTTTTTAATTATTTTATCATTGTTGTTTGCGCCGCCGTTGTTTACAGTCCCGTGGTAATTTTGAAAATGCGCTCGTACACGCGTTCCAGCGTTGCGGAAATACCCGCGGCACGTATGAAATCCCTTTATTAATATTTCGCGCGTAATGAAAGGGGGAGAGCAGCAGCTTTCTCAGAAACCTTTTACCATCAACAAGGCACACGCACCGGGGCGACCAAATATAATTCGTTTTTCAGCTATAATAAAAGAAAAATGAATAATACAAATTGTCGCGCGCGCGCAAACGCAAAAGCCGAGCTTTATACAGGATTCTCTCGCAAGGGCTCGGACGGCAAATAGAGGAGAGCATTTCACAGGCACGAGCTCGGCAAAACTAGTCGGGGCTCTTTTCCCTCTCGCGAGGTCAGCGACTAAAGACAAACATCCCGGAATGCGCGCGCGAGAGTCTCTCTTCCTTCCCTCGTGATATTTTCGCCCGTATAGTTATTATATCTCGGTTCGCTTCCCAAAATCGTGTATTATATCGACGGGACTTCGCGATGACGTTGACACGAGCAATCGCGAAGAGAAAAAACAAAAATGAAAAATTGATACACGCGCTTATCTCTCTCGCTCTCACTCGTGTATATATGTATATAGTATACGTTGAACGTTACACCGGAATGTGCCGCGCGTTTATCAATTTTTTAACTTCACGATACACACCAGCGCGAAGTGCTCGAAATCAGGCTGATAAGCGGACCGACATTCCTCCCAAGTCTTTCCGGAAACGAGGAGAAAAACAAAACGAACCTTTCAATTATTCATGCGCCGTATCCTATATACACACGCACACGCACACTTTCTCCTCGAAAAGAGAAAGAGGAGAGAAAAAGGGGGAGGGGGGGGGGAAAAAAAAGGTACCGAGCGCGAGCGCGGGGGCACGGGCGGTTCATTCACAACGGAACTGCCTCGAAATCTTTTAATCGTCGTCATTTGTTTTCGTCGGCGGCGGCGGCGGCGCGCGCGGCGTTCCCTTCGGCCGGAGTATACATAGCAGTGCTGCGGCCTCTCTCGCTCTCTGACTCATAACTTTTGTTTTTTTCCGCGCCGCGTGTGTATACACGGCCGATTTCATGGGAATAGAAGAGGCGAGAGAAGGAGAGACAGTGAGAGAGAGGGGGAAGAGAGAGAGAGGAATGAACGGCGTGCGTATATAATACTGTTTCGTATGCTGTTTTTGTCGGCGCGCTGCGGGTTTTGAAGATTAGAGGAGGCGAACGATGCTGTGTGTTTTTTTGTTGTTGAGAGCCGTTGAAACGTGAGAACTTTTCAATTGATTTTCCGATAACAGGTGTTAATGTTTTCGAAATTGTTCTAGAAAATTCCTGCCGATTAAATCTGTAGTATATACTACGTCTATTATTAAAAATCCATATAATTGTTAATATTTCGAAACTTTCTTTCTTTTTCTGAGCTACGTTGCTAATATCCGCATAACGCCGCACTCGCTCTCACCATGGAAAACTACCTCTCAACATCGCGTAGCCTTCAATATAGTTCCACAAGAAGCAACTTGGACCGACGAGAAAACCTCGAGGCTCTAACGCGCCAGCTCGTTAATACACTTAGGCAAACTCACACGCCATATAGCTACCCAACGCAGTTCTATTATGAGGTGGCGATTTTTCGTCGGAGGGTCAATGGCACACGATGCCCGATAAAAACGCGGTCAATACGTTCGAGCGCAAAACACGCACGTACACACTGATTTCCTTAGTGTAGCCTCTCCCTTAGCGTTCGCGCGAGAGAGCGGGATTTATTTTGATCGCTCAATGAGTACGCGAACGAGCGAACGAGCGAGCGATCCCATGATGATGGATTCGAGTTTCAAAACAAGTCTGATTCACTTTCGAGGAATGCGGTGGGCGAGTGTGCGTGCGCGTGCGCGAGCAAGCGTGCGGTAGGTGTCGCAGACTATTTTCGCGTGACGCGGATATATCGGTTGTTTGAATAAGCCCGTAAGTGTCTATTTCGAGGCGTGAGAGGGACAGAGTCGGAGAGAGAAAGAGAGAGAGGAGGCGACGACGACGTACGGATCGTGGAAACGGTGTGAGAGGGTGCTTGGAAAAATAGGGGATGATTGTGTGTGTGACGAAAGTGTGGGTGTTACAAACGTACTTCTGCGACGTTTTTTATTCTATGAACTTTATTGTCCTTGACGTTCCGGGATTAAAGTTTTGTAGTGGTAACACGATGATAAGTAATCGAGTGCAATTGTTAATTAATTTTTAGAGCACAATTTGTAATTCATCAAAGTAAAATAAAAGAAATTTCATTGTACTTTATTAGTAGTACTAAATTATTTTAATAAAATCAATAAATTTCATCAACTACAAATGAAATTCAATGATTCATCACAGCTGGAACATTGAAAAAATTAATTTTCAGTATAGGAACACGTCACACTATATCCACCAACAGATCCACTCGGAAAAAATCATTCCATCAAAGGCTTTTCAATCCGCCTAAAAACCCTTCCCCAAAAACGTTATACGTACGTACGCGTGTAATTGGTATCACTCCAATTTTCATCCCGGCCGTCGACACTCGCACGCATTCAGCCGCACGCACACTACTCGTCGATAAATAGTCACGTCGCGACGCCAAGACGGCCCAGAGTCATACGCGCTATTCGTCATCTCGCGCTCACTCGACACATCGATACAAATAATAGAGTGCGCCGCCCGAAATATTCTGTCCGACGTCTCAAATATTCGGGAATAACAATGCCCACGCAGAGGCGGTGCGAAAAGAGGTTGGAGAGCAGGCATAGAAAAACCAGGAAGAAGAAGAAGAAGAGCAGCAGGCAGAAGAAGATTGCGCGCCATGACGACACTGCTCGCGACAGCGCAACTTGTTTACGAGCTAAATTTTCGCGGCGGCGGCGGCGGCGTTCTACATATCTCCATCTCGCTCGCTCGCTCGCTCGCGCACGCGTAGGCGTCGCACAATTAAAAGGCCGCGCCAGCTCTAGCTAGCTCCGCGCGCGCGCTGGCTTTATCATATTTTTACCGGGTGAAAATAGAATACGTTTCTCGCGCGCGAGAGAGCGCTCGTTGCGCAACTGTATAGGCGAGAGAGCGAGGTCTGGAAATACGCGACGCCTCTATTTCGATTTTGTTTGTATCGATAGGAGAGCCGTTAAAAATAAGGTTGCGCAAGCGAGTGGGGGGGGAGGCACAATATAATGCGTATAAAACACGTGGAGAGAAAAGAGAGAAACCGATTGGTCGGCGTAAGGCTGTACGGTTGTTATCTGAAGTGTGTTGCGAAAGCTTAGTCACCGTTGCGTTAATAATTCGGGTGGAATTATTCGGTGCGTCTCTGAGTCAATGACACTCTTGGATTGGCAAAGTTGAAAAGAAAACAAGAGGCGCTTCGGGAGTATGTAAACAATCGCCTAAAGATATCAACGAGGCTAATGTTGCGGAAGCCCTTAGCAGGATATAATACATGTTCGTATAGAGTGGAGAGTGAGCGACAGCTTTGAACCAAAAATCTTTCGTATACTGAGTGTTCCAGAGTGCAGCCTTCAAATTCCAACACCCGTGATGCTAACGGTGTGCGTAACTTATATTAAAAAGTATCAATCTCGATACCTCAATCTTATCCTGGTACGTCGCCAAGGCTTTCCCGCGGCTATAACAAAGTCCGATCGATATTGATCACCTTTCCGAATGATAGACTGGTCCACTCGGCTCTTTCTCTCAAACAACGGCGCCGTTACGTATCACGAGCTGTATACGCTCATTCAAGTCAAAAAGAAAGCGCCTCTCATCTGTGATACACATTTCCATACCTAAACTCGTTCCAATTTTACCCTGCGCACAGCACAAAAGGCTATACACTGGACCTTCACTTCACTGCAATCTCTCTAACATAGAATTCCAGAGTATAAAGATCAACTTGTCAAGACGGATCAACGCCGCGAACACCTTTTTCTTTCGACTCCAGATACTCGTGTACGAAATTATAGTTTTAGCACCTAGCGTATAGATTTTTAAGAATGCGAATTACGAAGCTTATTTTATGGATCAATAATTACAATATTTGTTCTTCCTACTGTGAATTGTAGACTTGACTCTGTAGACAATATAACGGTTAGTATGGTTCTTCGCTCTTGTATCTCTTGCAGACAAAATTACAAGAACTTTTCTCTTATCGTGAACATGACTATCCTCTCAGAAATGCCCGAATTCTCTGCGAAAGCTTTGCGAATGATATATTAGGTTTCAATTCTGCTATTGCTAGACTTACTCGAACCTGGAATTTATTACCCTCACATCTAACGGATACTATAAATTTAAAACACTTTTAAATCCAGAGCGAAGTCTCATCGTTTTAGACATTATTGAATCACCACATTATTAATACAGAATCACTCGTAGTTCCTGCGAATACTATTTTTATCATGTCCGTAGACCGTTTAATTTTAAGTTTGTAATTGTAACTTTATTCCTATGTATTACCGTTTTCGCAGTAGTATGTACTCTTTGTATTAATTGGACCTTTTAGCCGGTATATTTTCTAAATAAATAAATGATATCTCACTATGCGTCTGTTTATGTTTGTAATAATGCATAATTTTATTGAAAACTGGTTCCTCTGCGAGCTACGGGTTTTATATATAATTTACGGGTTTTATATATATAGTCATATAGATCCGCATCTTTATGTCGATTTCTACTCGAAGCGGTAATCGCCTGAAATATCACCTTGAATATTATGTCATCTCTCCTCCAAGTGTATACCGGCATTAATCCGTTCTTAAGAATCCAGTCAAACCACGAATTAAACTATCGCGCATAAATTATTTCCAAAATTTTCAAGCCAAAACTCCCAACTTTCTTTTACAATTAAAGCCGCACCGCAATCCGCGATAAATGGGGCAAGCTCCCGAGGAAATCCCCGTGTCCACGAGTCGATTCATCGGATTACCGGGAACCTTTTACCCGACCTCTTCTTACCCTCACGAAGAAAAGTCGAGGGAGGGGGGAAAAGAAGAAAAAAAAAATTGGAAACGACCGCGAACCACGTCAGCGGCACACAAAAACACATACACACACACACACGCCCCCGCTTCCGGGTAAACGAGCGCGCGATGAGTCACGTGCCGCTACAGGTGGGGAGAGAGAGAGTTGAGTTCGTTTTCTCCCTTTGGATATATAGAAGGGAAAAATTATTATGCGACAATTGGCGTGGCCCCCCCTCCGAGCGGGAGAAATGGCGCGCTGGCACGCATGGCTGAGGAAAAGGGGTAGCCTGGGTACGCGTAGTTTGCCCTGGTGGTGTAGTTTCGCTTTGGGAAAGAATACGTTCGAAATGAGGGTGGAAGCAGAGAAGTGGTTGTTAAAGGTTTGTTTGTTAGCGGCAGATTTAAATAAGTTGTAAATTATAGTATATAGGAGATTTATTAAAGCTTTGTAAATGGCTTTTATTTTAAGAAAATTAAGATAAAGGTTTGGATATACAATGTAAAATTTTCTTATCCATTTCTTAAAATTAACGTTTATTTTCAAACATTTAAGAGACGTTCAACGCCGTAAATCAACTTTATTTTACCACTATTATTCGTCGACTGAAGGTTATTTACCGTAAACTGCTCGGCTAACATTGCTCGACTGCCGGAATAACAAGGGCCACGGAGAGAATTTTCGTCTACGCCGCGTAAATTTATACTTCATTTAAATATGCAAATGGGAGCTCATGAACACGCCTGGCTCTCCTTTTCTTTTCCCCAGTTCGACTACCAATTGCCGATGAGAGAGATAACAATTATGGCAGTCTTCCGCGCGTGTAGTAATTCAACGTGGGATTTTAATAAGAAAATATTTTTTTCATTATTCTCGGAGTATTATACACGTAATCTCGCGATGTATCGATACACGGCGATTAATTAGGTAATTCACTTGGGTAAATGCGAATACTATTATTTTCGCTAGCAAGGCTTTTTCTGGCGCATTGTAGCTAAATAAAAGCGGGGCGCTGCGATATCGTTGATTTAAAAAATGCGCACATTCGCAATTCATTGAGCTAAATAAATGTGTAATGTATTTATTAAAAGCTCAAGTGTGAAAATGTTTTTCTTATATAATTTTTGTAGAAAACAAATATCTTAATTTTTGGATCTATTGGATCAATTTACTTTATTTAATTAAGCCATAATATTGTACACAAAGAATTAATCATAGCAAACGTACATTATTATACGTATAATACACTGTTTAAGGTAGAGTTATATTGTTAATTGAACGGCATCGTAATTGAGATTAAACGTTCAATTTGCCGTTTATAAATTAAAATTCAACGTATTTTTACCTTATGAATTAATTAATTTACGATTTTATTGAGTAACAACTTTTTAATTTGCAACCTGTTATTAACCGGATGAGTTAATTAAGTTTCGACTGCTAGAGGTAATTAAACCAATATTCCGTAATATCCTAAATAGACTTCTCATGAACTCTATAAAGTTCAAATTTTAATTAACTGGTACTCTCGCTGGTAGTAGCATGGAATCCCATCTAATTGATGAAAATAGGACAAAAACACTAACGAACATAATGCGTTAATTAATCTTTTTTTTTTTTCAAATACAAAATTTCCAATGAATATTGTTCCAATTCTACAGGAAAGGATTTATGATTTCATGAATATATATTATCATACATATTGATATTTATTATTTCAGACAAAAAAATTTCTGTACATTTACAAATTCACATTCATCCAACCTCGAAACCCAGTTTTATTTGGTATTATTCAAACCAGTTACTCTTTTACAGAAAATATCGAGAGCATGGTTGTAAAAAAAAGTAAGTATCATATTAAAAAGAAATAAGTGCTGATAATTTATTAAAGTCCGGATCAATTTTTAAATAGACTCCACATTACCTGCAACTTTAAATAAAAAAAAACATCAAGTCTACTATTAAATTATAAAACTAAAAGATCATATTTTTGCATAGGGTAAGTGTGTCAGTTACTGTGCCCTTAGATATTTTTCATTTATAGTGCCGTATAATCATATTTAACCAGACATATATAAATGTTTATACAAAATTTAATTCATACTTTTTAGTGTTAAACACATAATTTGATTTATTTATTCTTATAATATATTTAAAATAATATGTTAAATGCAGTATCCAGAATCTAAGGCACAGTAACTGAAACAGTGTGCACTAAGTAACACACAGTAAATAAAACAATATGCACTAACTGACACACAGTAAATAAAACACTGTACACTAACTGACCGACAGTAACTAAGTTAGAAGATACAGTAACTGATGCAAAGGCTTATGCTATTATTTTATTAATTATTTAATATTTATCACATAATAATGTATTACAAACATGTTTATTCTGCTCACAGAATATATGATTGTCATATAAAGATCTTGAGAGGATCAAAAATTAAAAAATTAATTACTCAAATACTATGGACACCACCTTAATGGGCACAGTAACTGACACACTAACCCTAGTAATCTCAATTACAGGAAAAAAAATATGAAAATGTCAAACGAACCCTATTCTTTCAAAACCTTTCCCCACGTATACACTTGCCAACCTACACTCCGCGCAAAATCATTAAACCTCTCCACAATCGCACACATCCCCTCTCTTCCCTCACATCACCTGCTCTCTCTCTCTCTCTCTCTCTCTCTCTCTCTCTCTCTCTCTCTTTCTCTCTCTCTCTTGCCCGCACGATAAACAAATAAAACGCCGCTGCTGCAGAGCTACGGCGACCGCGACGTGTGTGCGCGCGCGAAATCCGTGTCACGAATAGAGGACGCGTGCGCGCACTAGCGAGTGATAAAACGAGAGCGAGAGACGAGAGAGAAAATAGGGCGCGCGCCATGAGAGAGAGAGAGAGAGAGAGAGAGAGAGAGAGAGAGAGACGCTGCGAGCTCGCAGCTTACGTAGTATCGTCTTTTCGCGCTCGCGCGGGGCCATGGGCGGCGGAAGAAATCGATCGATCGAGCGACCGTGAATCACCTACGTCGTTTAGGCGCGAGAGAGGAAAGAGGAGAGAGAGAGAGAGAGTAGAGCTGAAGATTGAGCAAAAAATGTTTTTTGAGGTACAAGCGATTTTGGAGCTATTGAGCAGTTGTTAGAAGCGGCTTTGAAAAAAAAAAGTTTTTATTCAGAAAGTTTTTGCCATGGTTGGTAAATTTAATTAGAATGTGAAGAAATTTCAACTTTTCTCCGGTTTGAATTGAAAATCTCTCACATTCGTATTTCTAGTTCAAGAATCATAACAGAGAAACATATCGAGCCGAATAATCATTAGCGAATGAAAAATTAATACCGTTGTAGCGGACAAAAAATCCCGGGATATTCGTTTCAATCAATTACAGAAGAAATAAGAGGGCATCAGCTGCGTTGAACGTATACGCGTATACAGAGGACCGGGCGTAGAGTCGACGACTTTTGGGAGAGGCACCGGAACGTGGGCGTAATTACTATGTAATTTCTATAAATGTCGACGCGCGCACGTCTATTGTATGTAATTGTATATAATCAAGGATCAATTAGCAATCTACATATGTTTGTCATGCCCAGACGTAATTAATTTTAGATGAAGTTCGAGTAAATTATGTGTGACACGTAAACAAGGATAATATTAACTTTAAAGTTTTTTTTCTCCTTTTTTGGTAAAAAAAAACGAATACGTATAAACGGCATAGCGATATATTTTATTCGAGCGGTAATATACGTAAAAACGACATAACGATATTTTATTCGAGCACGAGAGCGAGGAATATGAATAAGGAAAAGAGTACCCCATAGACTACTTCTAAATGGCGTAATATGACGCCACGGATGATATTTTCGGAAATGTGATGATTTATTTGCGCCTTATCGCATTTCACGCGAACCAGCGAAACGTTATCAGCAACACGTAAAGACTACCGTAAAAACACCAAAGCCGCTTCTTTTAAGGCCGACACTTAACCTACAATTTTTTTCCTAAAAACGACACACGCGTACATCTACACAGAAAAAAATTTATTTTTGTAACCTTTGGTTTTTTTTTTATAAGAAAATTGACTATTCTCATAGCTGCGTTGATGCACACTTGACATGTGGGATTTTTACTTTTTAAGATTTTCGTAGCGTAAATAAATTTTCGTATAAAAAAAAAGTAAAGTTTACTAATAAATTTTTCTCTGTATACTATTCTCTAACGACACACTGCAAATATTGTTTCACACGCCATGGCCGGCGTTTTATATATAAATACATCCGCAGTGTACAGCTGAGCTCTGCGAAATAACGACGCGCGTGTGCGTCAATTTCGTCGGCTCTCGATGCGCGCGGAGAACTAATGAAACGGGAACGCGCGCGCGCGACTCTCGAGAGTTTAATCGCAAAAATTTCATTAAATCCGGTATACCGAGGTTCGCGGGGAATTCGATCTTATTTGGAGCGTTTGTACGATTTCGTGTTAATTTTTAAGTGGTTGCCCGCAGTTTCATTAAGTTTCGAGTGGGCATCCTGAAAATTGAACGTGTGATACACACTGAAAAAAATTTGGCACAAATGGTAAAATGGCTGTTGTGTGTCAACGCTACTTTCAAACAGGCGTTGTCGTGTCCCACAAGATTTGAGGTTAGTACATGTATATAATTTCCTTCGAAAACAGATGTCAGCGTGCACAAAATTATATTTACTTAGAACCTATCTGCCATAAAAATGTTTGCGATTCGGAAATTCGCGCGTCTACGCATGAACTGGCATAAGACTAGAGAGAATTCCAACTACGAGGCAGTGAAAACGCCGTATTAGAGCGGCGGTTGAACTTGAATGAGAGACTGGAGGAAATAACTCTCAGTTTTTTGCCATCTACCATCCAAAAAAGATATCTTGTGCCAAAATTTTATCAGTGGTACGGTTATCGAAAGTGTCGTCGGTTTTTTAAGCGAAAAAAGCGTAGAGAGATCAGACGATGCATATATAAAGGAAGTAACGTCAAAAATGAAGATACATTGGCAATAGGCAAAAAGCGAGGGGGGGGAAGCGAGCGGTGTAAATCAAGAAGAAAAATTGCTGGTTCGTCAGCTCGCGGAATTCCTATATATCTCGCAACGCGGGAGATTGGCATTCGACTATTATTCGCACCAACCTCAACCTATCGTTATAACATTGTTCAATTTTCCTCAAACAAATGCCCTCACAGTCAGCTATAGAATCCAATATAACGCAACAACTTTATATGAGCGCGCGGCTCATCTGCGTAATTCCGAGCGCAATTAGAATGGTTAGTTCGGCTTTCTCTCTGTCTCTCATCAGAGATCTCCTCAGCGTGCTTCTGCGTCCGAACTAATCAGAACTCGCGGTTCGAATTAACGAAACGCTTATTCACCCGGGCGAGGAGTCGAAATCAAAGTTTCTCCCCGCAGTTCTCTCTCTCTCTCTCTCTCTCTCTCTCTCTCTCTCTTTCTCTCGCTCGCTCTCTCTCGACTATGAAACTATTTTACAATGTTAAATTATGCGGACCGATGCTAATGCCGTATAAGCGAATCGGAAATCCAGGCGAAAAAAGAGAGAAAAAGACGGCACTATTTACATACGCGTTTAAAAAAAAAGAGAGAAAGAGCGAGAAAGAAGAAAAAAAAAGTAATTGTACGTTATATGTATGTTTGTTTCGCGATAAACATCGATAACAGCAACAATTTACGACAGCGTCGAATCATTCATTCCTCCGTCGTGAATCATTTACCACATTTATCGCAAAAATCATCGACCGCGCATTTGAACATTCTCTGCGCCTCTCTCCCTGCCCCTAAAAGATTACAAGCATTTCTCGAGAACCGCGCCGACGCTCGCATTGTCTCTCTCCCTCTTGCTTTGATTCGCGCCGTCTAATGGCGCTTCGTCGTCGTCGTCGTCTTCGTCGTCGTCGTCGTCGTCGTCGGCGGCGTTTGTTCCAAAAATACGCCATAGCTCCCGCGAATTCGCTCAATTGCGCCGGCTAAACGCGAACCGCAACGATCCGGATGATCCGCGTTTTGCGCCTGCGTGTGTGTGTGTTTACATAGCGCCGGGTAAGTAGTTTTTTGTTTTGTTTTGTTTATTAAGTCATTAAGTGCCTTTATTTAAAGTTAGTATATAGAGTTTTTAAGTATACACAAGAGGCGTTGTAGCAGCAAGGGTATATATAAATGTTATGTTAATTGACAAACAAATTAAGGCTAACAAAGGCGACGATATTGCATATTACGATATTGATGCAAAAGGAGCTATTATGAGTTAAGCAGGAAATACTTTATTCTTGTATAAAAATACCGAGAAGCAAACAGCGCGCGCGCCAATTATTTCTCTAGAATATATAGCGATAAAATTTAATAATCGCCACGATAATTCCGCGCAGATTAACTCAACAACGCGCCGCGAGGGACAAACAAACAACCTAAAACGAAACTACCCGCGTATCGCAGGCCTCTACATACACACCCGCACCAATCCAATTTTCCAAAAGCCGACTTTGCGCAGCAATAAAGCACTCGCGTGTGCAACGTATATCTCGCGCGCGGGCGGTGACGACGGCCTTGTTCGTCACGGCTAGATTTCTCCGTCCTCGCGCTGTGTTCGAAAACACATTCGGGCCGCGATAACGCGACGCGGGTGAGATGCGAGCGAGCGAGTGAGAGGAAGGGGGGGAATGGGAAAAATTGACGTTTAAAGACCCCGCTGCGATTGTTTTGGTTGCGTCATGCCTGTGTGTGTGTAGTACAGAGCTAAATCTACACGGCGCTAGAGTTTCCTGCAACGATAAGTCGTCGTTGTTGCGGGCTTTGTTTTTTGTTTCAAAGTGGAGTGCGCGTGTCGGGTGGTTCTTTTAACATTGATCAGATTTATTTGTAATAACAAAAGAATGATATTTGAAAATCACAGTGGAAACCGATGAGGCTGGTGTAATTTACCAAAGGCTATTATTGATAAAAATTAAATTATTTAAACCAATGTACACATTTCCCTCGCCCGCGCAAACTAAACAATGTACCACGCCCCATCAAGCCTTTCCCCGTTTTACGCACCAAAAGTGCGCGTCGTAAAACCACGTGCGCGCGTGTACACGCACAGCATCGATCTCGCGGCCTTTTCGAGAGGCCGCAGCGTCGTGATGTGCTTTGGAAATATAAAGTATAAGCCGCGACGGCGTTAAAGTTATACGGCGACGAGCGCCCTGAAATTGAGTTTTCAAATCTGCTTTGGAAAGTTTCGAGGGGGGGATACACACGGTGACTTTGGATTTTAGTTCGCGGAAAAAAGTGTGCGGAATCTTTCTAGCTGTACGTTTCGTTTGAAAAATACGTCGAGGTTTGAGATGTCTCGAGATAAATGATGTTTCTGATAATAATAATAACAACGACCAAAAAAAGGAGAGATTGCGAATATGTATAGGGTGGGTCGATTGCGAGAGTTGATTGATGTGACGGGCGATTTGTCAAAAAAGTATGATTTTGCGCCTTTAAGAAAGCATTTTATTCCTTACCATATCGTATTGATAAATAAAAAAAAAATTGAAAAATTTTCCAATAAAAACATTCTCTATTCCCTTCACAACAAACCCTAAACATCCACCTCAACATTGTCCAAACACTGGCCGCGACCCTGCACCCCTGCCTAACCAACCAACCGCACCGATCCGCAATCAAGATCCCCATTGTCAAAACCCACAAAAAACAAAAACGAACGAACGAGCGAGCGAGCGAGCAAACGAGAGAGAGTAAAAAAAAAGAAGCAGTAGGCCAGCAACTACCGCCCTCCCGACTCATTTAGCAGTTCATTATCATAGCCTGTCAGAGTCCGCTCTTGACACGACAAAATATCCGCGCGTGCGCGCTACGACGGTAATAACAATGGCGTGTGTGTGCCGCTCGCACGAGTGAGAGACTTGTAGGTATTGTATATGAAGGGAGTCAAGCCACACTCACGTGTCTGCGGTCACCAGCAATTTTCAGCCGTGCTGTCCCCTTCTCTTCCGAGACGACGAGCAACAACAAACAATTTTTTGGTTTTAATTATTAATTTATGCGCACGCGGTGTCCGTGTGTCGAGAGTGCTTATCTTCTGGTAGAGAATAGAGACGGTCTTCGAGAGAGCTGTGCTGCAGAGTAACACAGAGGGCGTTTAGTTGATGAGATGATGCTTGCGGTGGGACGAAAGTGCTGGAGCACTCGCTGTATTGATATTTTGATACGAAGTTATGGTATATTACGATATACTAGTGTCGTACGATATTTTATAGCACGTTCACCTAAATACGCTGTCACGCCTATTCGTGGCTTTAACAGTCCATTTTTGCACTGTGATGAGGTTAGCGCACGAGTGCGATAAAGACGGTGCAATAATCGACTACTAAGTCACGGATAGGCGTGACCTAAGTGCGGATTTAGGCCACACCGGTGCTATAAAGATAGTTAAAGTATGGCTCTTTTAAGACTTTTTCTCGTCGTAACTAGGTTAGTTGGGACAAAACTATATCCTCTTCACATTAATCTGACCATATGGTGTACAAACGGATTCGGCGCAATATGATGATTCCACGATACCGAAACGCGATTGCAGCGTGTAGCTATCGTTTAAATTCTCCTTCTCAATAATAATTTTTCTCTTTAATCGATATCCCCACACATCCCCACAGTCCAGCGTCCAAAATTATATGCATCGTTACGCGAATACGATGGGAAATCACTTCGTTGTGTGATACTGGGAAATTTGACGAGCATTTTTTTCTTTTTCTATAAAGAAAATTCCAGATAAAAAAAAACCCAATCATAAAAGCCAGTATAAGCGATAAAAGAACTGTCATTTTCCTGCATCGAATTTCACGCTACCACTTTGCATCCAATTCACACTATAACACACGAGCGCTCCATGCTTCCCCGAACCGTGACTCTGAACACCCGCCGACATTTCGACCTTTTCCTCCCTACTTTCCTGGAACAGCGTGCCTCCGGAATCCTTCTAATTTCCTCCGCGCACACGCGCTTCTTTCTCTCTCTCTCTCCGTACCACACTATATACGCGACCTGCCGTGTAATATTCCACGACTTATATATGTGTAATATATCGGACGATGTGTGTACTCGTCATGGTGTGGAACGCGAAAGCGGAGCACGTGAGTGTTTTTCTTTTTTCTTTTCAATTCTTCAAAGTCGAAAGTAATTTTCTTCGTATCGGGGAAATTAGCGATATAATTTATTGCAGCATGCATAATTGCGCGATTTAATATCATCATTACCGGGCTTTACCCATAATTTTCCTTAAACTTTTCAAAAATCCAATAATTAATCACTCAGCCGGAACCTATTAATCAACGAACCTCGAATCAATTGATTCTTAATTATTCGCTTATTAAAAATTCTCAATTTAGCCTTAATTCCAAACTAATCGAAATATTGTGCGTCGAAATTTCCCCCGCTACCAGATATACTACGCAGTTTCTCCCCCCTGCTTCTCGGAAAACCCGCGTCAGTATCTCTCCCCTCTCCCAACGAAAAAAAAATTTCCCCGCATCATCCCGGAAATCCCAACCTCTCTTCCATTCGTCTCCTGCGCAAGCGCGGAGAGAGAGAGAGAGAGCCAGACGCGATAATGCGTATTTACGTCGCGCGAGTAAGTAACCTCTTTGCGATCTCTCTCTCTCTCTTGCTTCCTCCTCTTCGTATTCTTCTTGTGGCCGACTGCGCGAGCGCGGTTCTTTAGGTCTGTCGTGCGATGGCGTTTGCCGGGGCCGCAGTCTGTGCTGCCATCGTCTCTCTCTCGCAGGGAATAATTTTGGAGTGATATC
>JAPYZP010002290.1:0-13810 GCA_030522985.1 Torymus sinensis
AATAATTTTTGGAGAAGAACAAAAATACTTTTATCCCAAAATAATCGGTGACATAGGCATACGCGGGCTGTCTGATTTGAGATGGATTCGGCCATATGTGCATTAGTCATTTTTGTATTATTATAAGTGGAAGGTTAATATGTTTTGAAATATAAGTTGTTCTAAAGCCATCAGTTTATTACGTATAAATTTACATTTAACAAGACTTTTAAAGCATTTCGAAGTTTTTGTTGACTTTTTTGTTAAACAACATTTTGTATTAACTACTTTAAACGCGGATTTGGGTTTACGGTGACGTTGATATTGAAATAAGAGATGGAAAAGTAAGAGGGAACTCACAATACACTTTCCAAAACGACCTTTAGTCTATTTTGTTTTGTTGTTTGATCGTATAAGGTCTATGGTCTGTAGCACTTCTTAATAAACGTGTATTAATTAAAATATTATTACGAGTTTTTGCGCTTATAATTTTCAGTAATGAAAGATAATTTTTATTTATTTTTTATATAACATCTAATTGAAGAGTACTCAGCAATTTAGAGTAATTTATTTGAATCATATATACTACATGTGATGATTTTATTCTTTCTTTCGTTTCTCCAAATATAAAATTTAGAAAAACAATCTGAAAATCATACAATATTAATAATAGAAATTATTTTTTATGAATTATTAAAATAAATTTTGAAAGATTCAAAAAATTATTTCATAACTGCATAAAAATAAAATTACAATATTCATACATATTTTTTGCGGATGAAATATGGATAATATAGATAATACCATTCAAAATTACGTTTATTTGGAAGAGCAATTAGTTATGGATGAAGTTGAAGGTTCTGAATTCGATGAGAAGCTGACGGTAATTAATTTAAGAAATTTGGTTTCTGTGGATTACGAATATGATTGCACTTTATTTGAAACGGTCGAAAATAAATCAGGTGGTATTTGTCGATCAAAGAAATTATTGATCGATGCTTAGATGAGGATTTCATGACTGTTGAAAAAGAGAAATATTCTTGTAAAGATGAAAACATTGATTTTTCGGATGATACATTAGTGGAAAGTGATGATGCTTATTACACGTCCGAGCCCCTATAACACTGAATATTGTAGCAATATTGCCGCAATGTTGCTTAGCCATTTTCACAATATTCTCGAGTATTCCAGCAGCATTGCTTTCTATGAAAGCAACAAACCATGATTTTCGTTTTTCCATTGCTTTTTATAAAATAACGAATTATGATATGCCTAAAAGCAATATTGCAGCAATATTCGTTTAACATATAACAACGTTTAAGGAATATTATATTTGTATAAATTTTTCACGCACATTTTTTTTCTATTTTATCCTGTCCTATATTATGGAGGTTTATATCAAGAGTTTGAAACAAAATTAATTTTAGTTAATGCCCATACGGCGTAAAGTTTTGACTCCCCAATGCAAAGGGGTAACCAAAAACAAGGCAAGTCTTGTAATTTGGACTCTTCGTAAAGAGTCCTTTGAATGTTTGAAATTCACGGCTTATATGCCCTCGACCTTCCAATCTGTTCGAAGGAGTCGCTACCAGTGCGCCGCACAGCGGTAGACAGCGGAATCATGCGTATTGAGAGTCGCTGATCAAAAGTTTTCATTTCGCTCCGCTACGCGGCGCAGTAGTATCGACTCCTTTGAACAGATTGGAAGGTCGGGGGCATATAAACCGTGAATTTCAAACATTCAAAGGACTCTTTACGAAGAGTCCAAATTACAAGACTTGCCTTGTTTTTGGTTCCCCCTTTGCATTGGGGAGTCAAAACTTTACGCCGTATGGGCATTAACTAGAATTAATTTTGTTTCAAACTCTTGATATAAACCTCCATATTATAGGATAGGATAACATCGAAAAAAAATCTGCGTGAAAAATTAATACAAATATAATATACCTCAAACGTTGTCATATGTTGGACGAATATTACTGCAATATTACTTTTAGGCATAGCATAATTCGTTATTTTATAAAAAGCAATGGAAAAACGGAAATCATGGTTTGTGGTAATATTGCTTCAATGTTGCTTCCATAGAAAGTAATACTGCTGGAATACTCGAGAATATGGTGAAAATGGCGAAGCAACATTGAGGCAATATTGCTACAATGTTTACTGTTATAGGGGAGTTTGATGAAGAAGAAATTAGTTATTAGAAAATAGTAATGATATAAATACTAATCCAACGGAAAATGTGACAAGACTTATCGGAAATAAAAGAAAACTCCAAATGTCAGATAATTTGAAAATAAAAAGAGCACGGAATCCAGATACATGGGTAAGAATTGTTGTAAAAACTGCCTCAAATCTCGGACTTAAATACACTTCATTACATACCAACAAAACAGTACCTGCATGTACTATGAAAGTAAGCTGCGGGCCTGGTTGTCGATTAAAATGTGAACAAAAGCTTCAAGAGGATAGACGACAAGTATTGTTCAAACAGTTTTGGTCTATTGAGGACCATTCGTCAATATTGCTATGTACCGTTGTATGAACCGAAAATGATGCAAAGAAGGGTTCAAACGAAGTTGCAAGCTGCTTGTTACATTATATTGAAAATGAGTTGCGAAGGGCATTACAGATTTTCCCTTATGGTCCGATAACTGTGCAGGACAGAATCGAAATAGAAATGTATTTTAAATATATTTGTATGCCTCAGCTAAATATAATATCAACATCAAACACACATTTCTGGAAGTTGGGCATAGGCAGAATGAAGGCGATTCTGTTCATGCAACCATTAAACGCTATCCGTGGAGTAGAAAAATCTATTGCTCTGACGAATAGTGTAATATTATAACAGCAGCTAAGCAGACAGGTTCAAAATATGAGATAATTAAAATGACTTATAACATGATTTATAATTTTAAAAATTTGTCAGATAATTTGAATTGGACGAAAACTATACGAAAAAAAAATAAAATGTTGAATATTCCATTGGGTATTTCGAAGGTGAAACAAGTAGTTGCCTCAAAAGAACGTCAGAATCAAATAAAATATAAACTTTCGTTCAAGAATGATTATGAAACATTAATAACAAGGATATATAAAGTTCACATTAATGTAAAAAAATATACTCTTCAAAAAGTCTACTCCACTATGCAAGGCCTGCCTGCAGCAAAATTAAAAGACTTACAAACACTTTGTAAGACCAATATTACACCTGTAAAATATCACAGTTACTACGATTCTTTTTCTGCAAAACAAAATTCAGCTAATGATGTCAGTGAAGATGAAAGTTAAAAAAGAAACTTGACAATAATTATACATTTATATGCATTCGTTGTTTATATTAACATATAAGCAATTTAGTTTATGCAGTAGTATATATGTACATAGTAGTGTACATATCTTTTGTACATGTAATTGTGTGTACAAACAGTTGATGTATGCAACTTAAATTCAATAAAATTTATTTCATCTGCAATTTGTATTTATAATTTACATCTCTTTATTTAGATATCTGTATCTTCCCGGAAAGTAACTAGAAAAACAATATTATTGCCATTGCGACCGGAAAATCCATATTACCGTGTAAAATACGGATTACACGTGATGCTTTTATTCTTCCATTCGTTTCTTAAAATATCAAATTTAGAAAAATAATCTGAAAATCATACAATATTAATAATAAAAATTATTTTTTATGAATTGCTAAAATAAATTTTGAAAGACTCAAAAAATTATTTCATAACTGAATAAAAGTAAAATTATAATATTCTTAAATATTTTTTACAGATGAAGATGGATAATATGGATAATGCCATTCAAATTTGTTTTTATTCCTGAAAAAATTATATCAGTAAAAGGCATTTTCTAAGACATGAACGCTATTTGGTCTAGTTGCTATGATAATAAATATGTTACTTAGATTAGTAATCGTAGATACAGTGTTGCATTTAATCCCACTTGTTTTCTCTCCTGAGATACGATTTTGTTGCACGCGGACGTTCGAGTTACGATCATATTGAATTTTCTGTTGGAATACGATCTTGTTGCATCGGTATTTTAATTACGATTATGTTGAACGCTCCGTTGAAATACGATCATGTTGAATTTACATTTCCGATACGATCATGCAGAATTTTCGGTGAGAACGATTATACTGCATACGTCCAAAAAGATACGATCATACAAACGGGAGGCGTCGAAGTGTACTGGAGATGTTTAAAGCTGTACCGTAGGATTTATCGGATACTTTTATTAGGCGCATTGGTAAGTCCTCGCTTGACTATATCAGGTACCTATGAAAGTTACTTTTAAATCTGTTTCCCATGTAAAATGACTTCTACGGAAAAAGGGCAAATATTTTCTAGCGGTGTTACATGCTCATCTGATAAAACCCTAATGCAGCAACGCTATTACAAAAGTTTGAAGGATCAGCTCATCTGAGGATCAAATATGCCAATGGCGTACCAAGGATTGTTCCTACCAAACGCAATGATGATTGAAAAAACATTATAGTCTCTGCGGCCTCCAGTGCCTGTAAAACCATTATTCGTGCTGTTTGTATTGCTCCGCATACCTCAGTGCCAACGTCCTACAGCTTCTTGGATGTATACAGAGATTTTGATGAACAGCTATCGCAGATACTACGCAATAAACCAAAGGAGGACATCTTTATTTGTGGTGACTTCAATTTGCCTGGCTTTAATTGGACTGTGGATGATGGTACTTGCTTAGTAGTCGGGTCCAATCCTAGTCTGATAGTGACAGAGGCTACACATATCCTTGAGGAATTTTTCAACTTTCATGCTCTCGAGCAAATAGTGACATTTAAGAATGGAGGTCATAATGTGTTGGATTTAGCTCTCACAAATATTGGTGATATACGCTGTTCTACAGCCTGTGATCCGATTGTGAATATAGATATTTATCATCCCCCAATCGAATTCTGTACTAAAACGATTAATCTTTTGCGTATTATAATGAGTATTCAAATACTCTATTTAATTTTCATTAAGCCGATTTATGTTAATTAATCAAAACGTAGACATTGCTTTAGATTATTTTTATAAAAAAATTTATTCAGTTCTTATTCGTAGCAATAGCCCACCTAAGTATCCGAGATGATTTAATCGTGAATTGATAAAAGCTATAAACCTTAAGAAAAGACTACACAAAATGTACAGAATCTCCAATGATCTCGTTGACTATGCTAAGTTTAAGAACCAGCGATCTTATTGTAAACAACTAATAAGTTTAGAGTATTCGGAGTATGTAACAAGTATTGAGTCAAAGATCATGGACAATCCTAAAATTTGTTGGAATTGTGTTAATCCAAAACGTTCAGCTTTGCCTAACAAAATGATATTTGGAGACAACGAACTATCAGACAGGAATGACATAGCTAACGCTTTAGCTCAACATTTTTCGCATAACTTGAATAGATTTAATGCGAACTTTAGTACGAATACGGATATTTTACTTGACACTCTTTCTGTTATTACGATAGACTATGAAAGCCTAAAAAATAGACTTCTTAGTGTCAACACTAACGTTGCTGCTGGTCTGGATGGATTACATCCTCTGTTTTTACGTGATTGTGCCGATAACTCAAGCATTCCATTATTTTTTATTTTTAATCATATTCTTAGTACGGGTAATTTACCACCCGTTTTTGGAAGAATACATTATTACTCCTATCTTTAAGAAAAATACTAAGACTGATGTAAGTAACTATCGTCCTATTGCTAAGATTAGTATATTTGCTAAAATATTTGATGCTATTTTGAATGAAAGTCTGTTGAATTATCTAAAAGCCTTCGTATGTAACCAGCAGCACGGTTTTATGCCTAATAGGTCCACTACCTAAAATTCGGCAGTGTATTTGGAATACTTTTCTAATGCCTTATCTCGTGGTGATCAGGTAGATTCAATCTACACTGATATGCGTAGTGCCTTTGACTCTGTAAGCCATGACCGAATAGTGTCTAAATTACACTATTACGGTATTTCCGGGAGACTACTTGATGTCATCAGATCTTTTTTTTATCAAATAGGCCACATTTTATTCAAACCGGCAATTCTTTAACAGATGAGTTCATTGCTATTTCGGGTGTACCGTAAGGATCCAATTGTGGCACCTTGATGTTTAATATTGCCATCAATGACCTAATATCCGTGGTCAAACATTCGGAAAGTATTCTATTTGCTGATGATTTTAAGATCTATAAAGCCATTCAAACCGGTAATGATGCTATACTCCTACAAAACGACTTGGATGCTATCCAGGATTGGTGCGTATTAAATGGACTAGTTTTTTATGTCACCAAGTGCAACATGATCAATTTCTATTGGGGCGGATTTAACTCTTATGATTATAATATAGGTGAATATTATATTATATTATATTATATTATAATAACGTGCTAAGTCAGATTCAAGAAGAAGAAGACCACCTGGTCTCATATCTGTCAAGAACTCTTAACAAGGCCGAAAAGAATTACAGCGCGATTATAATATACTATATTATAATATAATATATTATTATAATATAGTATATATATTATTATTATAGCACATACTCTTCCGCATATGTCTGTTGTTAGAGATCTAGGTGTGTACATTGACTCACAGTTAACATTTAATGAACATGTAAATTAGGTTGTAAATAAGGCTAGACGTTCACTGGGTTTTTATATCGCTCATCACATGAGTTCTCTACATCTAAATTCCTAATAATACTTTATTATGCTAACGTCTATAGCTCTATAAGGATTTATGCATCGGTTACATGGTTACCCTACCAAGCTTACCAAATGAAAAACTCAAAACCATTCAACACAAGTTTCTACCTATGCTCTCTTTTAAACCCGATAAACCGTTACACCGATTCAGTCATGACAACTCCCGAATTGCTAAATCATTCAATATATATTCTATAGCCTCATTTCATCGTTACCAAGACGCATTGATTATGTTTACGCTAGTCAGGGGGTGTATCGACTCTACGCAGCTTTTATCTCTGGTTGATTTTTATGTACTACCCAGATCGCTAAGGGTAATTACTAAACCCATTTCAACTAAGATGGTTAGAAATGATTTGGACTATCGATCTATTATGACCCGTGTAGCTTTAGCGATTTATGAGATATACAACGGAGTGGAGATTTTTTCAAATTCCTTTTATGCGTTTAAAGACAACGCGAGAAATTACTTTTTTCAATTTATTTAATAAGCATTCAATTCGTTTTGTAAGCCAATATATCTGACCGCGCTACATCTTTTATTTTGTACCATAAATATTAATTGTAATGATCAAAAAGATCGGGATATCAAACAACGCAAGCCTTGTAATGCGGACTCTTCGTCAAAAGTTATTTGAACGGTTGAATTACACGGCTTATATACTCTCAATAAGGCAATATTGCTCCAATATTAAGTGTTATAGGGAAAATACTAAACAAAGGAGGCAGTATGCAGAAAAATGTAGTTTTATATTTAACATTTCAAAATATTTAAAAAATCAGTTATAAATTTCTAACATTTTTCTCGCCTTGCTAAATCTTGTACAAACATTGCTACACTATTGAAAGCATGGATAGCACTAATATGGAATTTTACAGAAGCAATGAAAAAACGGAAATCATGGGTGTCCAGCAATATTGCTTCAGGGTTGCATACGTGTTTATTAATCTTGAGGGAATATTGACGGAAATGATAAAAATGGCAAAGCAATATTGAGGCAATGTTGCTACAATATACAATGTTATGTGGGAATAGTAGAAAGAACCTCTGCGAGTCAGGGGAAGATCGTTGTTCCGGACCAGTGCTCCTCTCCCAGTGAGTAAAATTATTTATAATACACTAGAAAGCTTAACTGGCCTCACTGCAGTCGACACGCCACCCACCCTTCCCCCTGCCGCCAGAAACACACACACCTTCCTCGTTTCGCTCGTCACCCCCATCCCTAAAAAAACTTCGTTATTACATAATAGGTACGACCGCAATACTCAGGAGAACCTTATAATTGCACAATTTTATAATTTTTACAATAGGTATAAATATAGTTGTAGTAAATCTGAAATAAAATAAGTATGCGTGGAAATATTCGCGAAAATGGTGAAAATGGCAAAACAGCAATATTGAGGGAATGTTGCTACAATATTCAATGTTATATGGATTATTACAAGATGATCCTAACGCCTTGATTTTTTAAAGTTATGAAAATTTATGTTCTTTATTTAATAATTCCCTGGTATATTAGTAAAAAGTTTAGTAATGATTATAAGAAACTTATACGAATATTCATTTTATATTACATTATTATGAGCTGTTTCTTCGATTCCTTGAACAAAATATTGAAAATTATATTGTGGATTTTCAAATATTGCGAGTATCCAGAATTTGTCTATCAAGTGGCTGCAAGTACACAGTAAAAATCTATATAGAAAGATAACAAAATCGAACATTAATCAATATTAAAAATAATAAAGCATTGAGTTAGAGTGGTAGAATCAGATAGAGTCGATCTCGTTTCTTACCATTTCTTTATTTCTCTTGCTTGCTGTTTCTCTCTTCATAACTATGTATTTCCAATAACTATACACAAGTTCCTGAGTTGCAAAATTAAATTATCAATATGTTTTATTGCTGACGGTGCTGTCAGTCTTGGAGTAAATATTTGTATTGAATTACTACAAGAAACGTTAATATACCAGACAAATTCCAATATAAACAGAAATTGAGCTGCTTTTCATTGATCCACCTAGTTCACCTAACTCAATATCTAAAAATAAAAATTAAATATGACAAAGTATTATTTTGTATTTTATTAGAAAAGATAAAGATAGGCAAAGATGATACTTTTCTATACTAATAATTGAATGAAGTTAATTGTATCCAGCAACTTTACCTTCGCCCAGACTTTGAACTTTATTTTTTCCCACATTTGCAGGATATCTGTAACACATAATGTCCCCAAAGCTCTACTATTTAACTGTTATTATTGATAGAATCTGGCAGCTAGGATCTGTCCGATTATACGGCTCTTTGCTCCTAGTTTTCAACGACATGCAGTAGATGGCGTAGTTATCGACCGAGTTATCGACCGAGTTATCGACCGAGTTATCGAGCGGACTATCGACTGCGGCTGCGATAATGCCACAGCGGGTATATGTTCTTATTTCTTCTGCACATCTGTAGAGTGAGGTGTACAAGCTGGAGTAATGGAAAGCAGCTTAATTTCTGGTAATATTTTAATCGAATTTCGACTAATTCATTTATATTTTCTATTCTTTGATCATTTAACTTTTTCTTTTTTAATGCTTTTACTTCTACTTTACATTCCTCTTTTGTAACTTTCCAATAAATTTCTTTTTTTACAAAATGCTTCTAGTTCGTGGTCCTTTTTAATTCATTGCTATTCATTCTTTTGCGTTTTTTTCCACTTTCTGTATTTTTTTTTAGTTTTTTTTGCAACTATTTTACTATATTTTACTATTTTACATAATGCTTCTTTTTCGCGTTCCTTTTTTAATTCTTCGTTTTTGATTTTTTCCGGTTTTTCAAGTTTTCGTATTTTCTTTTACAATAGTTTTTTTCGACTATTTTACAATCATCACTCTTTTTATTTTTGATATATGCTTCTCTTTTACGCAATGCTTGTTTTTCGCGTTCACTTTTTAACTCATCATTGTCCATAGTTGGCATTTTTTCTGTTTTTCGTGTTTATTTTTTTTTAATTTCTTCCAGTTTATTAGATTCTTTTCTTTTATTTTTCCACTAAGCTTCTTTTTCACGTGACTTTCTTAATGCGCTGAAACGCTCCAACTTCTCTCAATATTTTTTAAATCAACATTCAAACATTTCTTTGGAAAAAGACCGTTGTCAAGCGCTCCGTACATGAAATCGCTTTATACAGAAATTTTTTTGAGTGATACTATTAGCATTTTCTTTAGCTGTGCGCGTTTGCAAAGTAGGTCAATTATAGATTCCTACTTCCTGACAGCACGGTTTTTCTTTACTTAAATAAATTCTCATCATTTTTTTTTTGTAAAGCATGTTTTTCAAGCGCTCTGTATATGTAAATACAATACTCAGAATTTTTTTTGGGTGATTCTATTGGTATTTTCGGGAGATGTATTCGTTTTCTTTTTAAGTTATTCTTATGTCCTTTTTGTTCATTCTTATTTACACAATAAACATTTTCGTCGTGCAATAAAATCTCTTTAGATTCCCCTCCGTATACGTAGTTGCTGTTATTTATTACTTTATTTCCATCCTTATTCTTACAAGTTTCATTTTTATTTGGCAATGATACTTTTTCTAAATCAATATTTTCCAAATTTATAATGATATCATTGCAATGCAATGAATTGAAAGATGCATTTCCATTATCTGCTTCCATTGAAATAATAGACTCACAATCAGAACAGGTTTTAGCATTTTTTTCAGCATACAAATTCATTATTTTTTCTTGTTCAATAATTAATTGTACTTTTGTTCGGCAACAGTAAATTTATGAATGATAGATCTTCGTATCAGTATCACCGAAAATTCCTAGTTTATATATTCATAGGCTGAATTTTGGGAAAGTGGAAACATTTTTATGGTACATATATCAAATATTTTTAACAGATGCAATCGCATTTGAGGAATATCAAAATATAAATTACCTTAAAAATATAATTACTTAATATAATATAAAGTAATTTGACCAAAATATAGTTAATTTAATTTCTGGTAATTGGTCAACTTATGGTGAAAATTCTGGCCAGAAACCCCGCGGACTGGCGACAGTTTATAGTCAAAATCTGACAAATTTCTGGTCAAATAAAATCATTATATTTTAGGTTATGTCCAGTATATAAAATGATGCTTACTGCAACACTCATCTGATTATTATGAATATATCTGTGTAACAGTTAATCTATATAGTTTTTAATGTCTCTTAATGACAGATACATACGTATACACAGTAAAGCATACGTGCAGTAATGAAAAAAACATACAATAATTACAATTATATAATTAGAATTATTTAGAAGTAATATATCAGAAAGGCATTACCTGCGACTATGTAAGCGAAGTTAGAAGTTCCAAAACCCGTTTTGTGCATCGATAAACCATTTGCAATATTTTGATTTTGGTATATAACCACCGCATAAAGGATTTTCATTACACGAAGCTTATCTTCTTGGAATTTTGGTCATAATTATGTTTTGAAAAGTTACAAATATGAAAGTTTCCTAATTTGAAGTTTTCTTATAGTTTTTTTCTGAATTTTAGTATTTAAAAATAACTTATTGTTTTTATAATTTTTATGATTTTTATAACACAAAGCTTCTGGTTTAAAGAGTTGTACTACAATAAATTACTTCAATAAGTCATTTTTAAATAGTAACAATAAAAATCACAAAAAAATACTAAAAAACTTAAAATTAGGAAATTTTTAGATTTGCAACTTTTCATATCATAACTGTGACAAAAATACAAAGAACATAAGCTTTGTTTCATAAAAATCCTTTATGTGATGGTTATATAACAAGTCAAAGTATTGGAAATGCTTTATGGATGCAGAAAATGGGTTTCGGAACTTCCATATAGCTTACATAGTCAGAGCAGGTGTCTCTGTGATAAATTAACTCAAAATAATTCTAATTCTATTTTCACATTCCTGCAGGGGAAATTTCATATAAAATCAAAATGTGTCATATTTCTTTAATTTATTTGCATTACTGATAGCGAGAGTGCACACCCTTTGGGAAAAGGATTTTTGCGCACTTTGGAGAACTGATTTCTGGTACATAAAAACTAAGCTTAGTGTGCCTAATTTCATCTGATAGGCTCTTTTTCTTGAGTTATGGGTAATTTTATGTCAATTACCAACTATTTCGTTAAAAAATGATATCTCTTCTATTAACTGTCACATTGCAAGTATTTAAGATAGGAAACGAGTAAGACAGATTATGAAAGTACACAGTAGAAGCCAAAATTTAAGCCCTGGCTCATTAACAAATATTGACTTTTCAGGAAGTTACAAGCAATCAAGGATAGTATGAAAATGGTCTCATTTTGGGCCATTAAAGGTAGAGTACAGTTGAAAAAAAAATTTGTTTTCCTTCAAATAAAATGTAAATAGTAATATACTAAAATATTTTACAAAAAAAAATATAATTTTCTGCCAATTTTCAAGGACTTTCATCGATGATATCTGGATTTATTCCTAAAACTACTGTAAACATATAAAAATCAAATCAATTAAACTGCACCAAGAAAAGTTTCTAAATTAGTTCCAGAATATATACAAAAAAAGTCAGTAGGATGCAAAAAAATTTCTTACGCTCGGAACATTTTGAATATCATAAAATTAAGTTACTAGAAAAACGCATTTAAAGATAAGGATAATGTAAAACAGAATTTAAGACAAGTTTGGTTATGTTTCCTGCCTTTTGTTTACTTAAAATCCTTCTACCTCATAAAAGAAATCTGTTCTTCTTCCTTCTGAATGTGCCCATACTTTTTCTTTTGACATACTGTTGTCCATTGCGATGTTGCTGCTTCTGAATGCCTCAACTCCCTTACAGTGTCTCGCTGCTCAGAAAATCTGGAAGTGCTTGGATAAACTTCACCAGTTGTCAATGTGTATTTCATCAACTGAGTCTTTGCAAGGCCATTGTTGTACTCAGATACTATATTGACAACAGCCGTCTCGATCCTTCTGCTATATTCCAAATATTACTACTTAACATAGTATCGTGTGCTTCATAAACTTGCTAATGAGCAGTTCTAAGTACAATATCCTTGAAAGCGCTGTCTTCTTTATGTTGTGCTTTCTACTGCAATTGAAACGCATTCTTGGAGAAGTGGTTCATATTCATGATAGCACAAAGTCACTCGAGGGCAGCAAATCCTAAACTAATAGAATTAACACTATTTACAATTCACTGATTCACTAAATAAGAACAGTGGGCTTTGCTTCTGTACGAGGGTTTAAATAACTCTGTCCAGCCCGCTAACTGCAAGACATACACAATATTATTTTTGAAGACTACCCAATCGCATCAGAAAATTCTACACTAAGCTCTTGCTCTCCACACTCACTGCGCTTAATATTTTGTAAAAGTTTTGATCACACTGATGCATACAAAAGAAGAAATTTTCCTATGCTGTAATCAGCAGGTAGCTATTCTTTACTTGGCAGGTTAGAGGGTTCCAGATTTCTTTTGGTATTTTCCCTGTTTAAACTCAGATGAGCCTTTCTCTTTGTAGGTCTTCCTCTTTCTAGGCGCCAAATTTCATTAGTGAATGCATTTTTGATTCTTCAAAACAGTAAAAATACTCCAAAACACAATAAACAGATATATGGACTTTCATGGATGGCTTCATGTGTACGCAGAGGATTTTCCCGTGCAATCTTGCTCAGTTCGCGCGAGTCCTCCCGCGTCGTCTGCGCCGTGCATATGAGTATATTGTAAATATAAATTCCGGAATCGAATGTTACAGAGTTAGGGCGCTCGTAATCTCTGCCGCTATCCGCTAGGCGGCGACCGGGAGCAAACTCCCCTTACAAAGTAAGTAACGCCAAAGGTAGATACGGAAGTCAAATGGTATCGTCCGCACGTATTTTCCAATGCCATTGTCATTGGAATGTTGAACTACGAGGCGTGCCTCGTTTTTGTAATATCTACATAATGACGAAGCATAGTATCTCACGTTTTGACTGTTGATATAAAGTTTCTCCACTTGAGAAAGTAATAATATAAGTTAAATAAATATTAACAGAATTTAGTTAGTTACTCTCCAAAATATGTTGAATAGAGCCAACTGGAATTCT
>JAPYZP010002291.1:0-16270 GCA_030522985.1 Torymus sinensis
TCTTGTAGTGGTTTATCTAATATACCTTTTCTCTTTCAGCAAATACGCCAATAGACTAAATAGATAATTAGTAATTTTCAATTATTTTTACAAAGAATTTATAATATAAAAACTAACCATTTAATAACAAAACCTTTTTCTAACATTCCCATGGTATAACATATGCGATATCACGTATATTTAATATATTTGCATGAATGAATCCAGATAAAGATGAACGGAAACACTACAAGGACGAGGAAAACCTATTGGGATCCAGGATTTCTCGGAGGGCTGCGCAATTATAACCAATATGATACGTAAATCAAGTAATTGCGCATCCATCCGAGGAGAGGTATAGATGACTAATTATCTTCCCATCGGGGTATAAGTATGGGTGTCGGGGAAGCGGGGTTATGAGTCTTTTTCTGCCTACAGCTATCTCCAGCCCAGTGCCGACCTCGAGAAGTAGAGCCCAGCAGGATCACCATCAAGGTAACAGCGCGAGGTATCACTAGGCTCCGGATTAATCCTTCGGGACAAACGGGGCCGAGTCGAGTTGGTACGCCCAACTCAGCGAAATAACAGAGCACCTTTGGTGACCTCTGATCGGGGCTATAGGTCAGCATTGTACCGGTGAGAGCGGGCGCGAGGACCAGTATCGTCGATCCGACATATCTGTTTCGTTAAAATAAATTTTCGGTTTTCGTTTGAGTTTTCTTTTATATTTGTTCCTTATACTAAATATCCTTCTATCGGCGGTATATAAAAATTCAGTGTCACGCCGATTTACATAAAAATCGCATTTTTATTTGTTCAACTAAACATAAATAATTTTTTTAATTTTTTTTTCTCTTTTTTTGCGAGATATGCATATGTATCGATAAAATATTTCTTTATATTTAAATATATTATTCGTACCCAATTAAGGGTATTTAATAAAAAAACTTATTATTGCATAATTATTATTTTTTAATTTTTTTTTACCTGGGCGTTTGCCACCAACCTATCCTATCTCCTAACATTACCAAAT
Organism: Torymus sinensis; assembly: GCA_030522985.1. Taxonomy (NCBI): domain Eukaryota; kingdom Metazoa; phylum Arthropoda; class Insecta; order Hymenoptera; family Torymidae; genus Torymus; species Torymus sinensis. The sequence goes on from JAPYZP010002291.1 coordinate 1,013, forward strand.
TTAACATATGTATAATTATTTAACTACATCGCTAAATAATTCTCATAATTTGTTCTCAATATTTTATTTGTCATTTCTAATCAAAATTATTATTATCATTATATTTCTTTTCTTACTTGTTCAATATATATATATATTTCAATTATCACGTAGACTTATAAAATTTTATTCTGAGTAAATGAAATCATATAAATTTTGAATTTTGATCTAGTATACTATCAACATCTATTATAAAATAAACACATCGCCGATCAAGGACAACGACAGCAGCTCAAGCGGCCTTGATACCATCGATGAGCAGCAAGATAAACACGACAAATAATAATCGTCATTGCACATGGACGATCCCATAAATTGAATATCCCTCTCCTATCCTATCGAACCTGTGAAATCATAAATAAAAATACTTTTATTCTAAATAAATTTTAATATTCTATTTATACATAAAGTTAGAAAAATTAAAATATCAAGCAACTGTATACCATTAATTAGATATACAGATATAGATACATTAATTTAGGAAATAAACTACTTTTTACTACGATCTTAGTTGATAAATCAATTTAGATTCATCAATATCAACTACTATTAAAGACTTAACAAAAATAATCTTATTATACATCAATTGGAGTATTGAGATTTACTTGTGGATGACTTTGGATAAAAATTGTCAATCTCGATATTCATTGGCTTTTGATGAAAATATGAATCCAGCCAATTATAATGATAAAAGGATAAATATCAGTTTAACTTATTTACCAACTTTTGGCATTTCCAAAAAGATATTATGTCACACACTTTTAATTTATAGTTCAGAAATTAAAAATATGTGAATATTTGAATTTTTTGTGGTTCTGAACTATAAATTAAAAGTGTATGACATAATACCTTTCTGAAAATGCCAAACGCTGGTAAATAAGTTAAAATTATATTTATCCTTTTATCATTATAATTGGCTGGATTCATATTTTCACCAAAGAACGATGAATATCGAAATTTACAATTTTTATCCAAAGTCATCCACAAGTAAATCTCAATACAATTGGTGTATAATAAGTTTATTTTTGTTAAATCTTTAATACTACTTGATATTGATGAATCTAAATTGATTTATCAACTAAGATCGTAGCATGATGTAACATGTATAGTTTCAACGATACAAGGAAAATGTGATTCTGAATCAACCTTTTTAAGCCAAAATCTTAAATAACCTTAACTGAATTATTTAGATCAGTACTATGTAAGTAAAAATCATAGTCAAAGCAATGTGCAAAATTGAACATCTTGAGTTCTTATAGTATTCTTCTTACTTATGTTATAGCGACTAGAGCCTCGAAATTGCATACTACTGCTTTAACCTAACTTATGTACGGTACAAATCTAAGCATATGTATAAGTATTGGCTCTTGCTAAACGTACGTCAGATGTAAAGTATATTGATTCAGAGAATAAGTTTCAAAACACCTCGGTGTGATGTTTGTTTTGTTTATATATCTATATGTATATACTTTGTATACATAAATCTGACGTGCAAATAGCAGAAGCGATAAGTATTTAAATTTATATTAAACAGTGACACACGGGAAGATATACAAAACTCAAATTTCAGGTTAGGTATTATATGACAACACCGATTTTTTAAAAAATAATCTAAATAAAATGACACATATTTGTACTAAAAACATAGTCCACGAAGAAATACTTTATAATTTCTAACTATTTTTCATATGTTTTAGTCATTAAAAGAGAAATAAAACTTAATATTAATCAACTGCAGCAATTACACATAATAATGTGTAAGTAGCGCAGAAAAATTAGATAGAATAAATTTATCATACGGAAGTATGTTTGCAAAACAATGATCATAAAAAGTAAAATTGCAAGTAATACCTAAAAAGTATTTCTAATAAGTATATGTTAAGTATATACATTGTTTAAAGAAAAATAAACAAATTTTAATGCGAGCAATATCTCAACTCTGTATAAACGTAGCGAAATTTTTTTAAATAAACAATGGTACACCAAAATTGGTCATAATAACAACACATTTTTTCGAACCCATTTTTTCAAACTTTTTTGAACCCTGCTTTCAACCCTTTTTTCAACCCTTTTTCAACACTTTTTTAACCCCTTTTTCAATCCTTTTTAATCTCTTTCTAACTCTTTTCCTATACCTTTATATACTAATGAACTATTGGATAGAAGCAGGACGGACGGACGGACGGAGATTTAGGCTGTTTAATATAATATTAGAAGTAGATTATTCTAAATAATGTGAAGATATTGTTAAGCCTATGAAGTCTTTTTTTTTACAGATAATTATTTGACGGACATGAAATGATTTGTGTACAAGCCAAAATAACTTTTATATTGAAATTCCATTTTTCATTTGTAATCATAGTACATTATACAGAATGGTGAAAATAATTTTGGTAAGTAGTTTTCAAAGGCATGCCAAGTTATAAGAAACTAATGTTTTAAACTTGATTTCTGAATAATTTGTTCTTTTTTTTGTATTTTGTTTATCGCAGGTACAGTTTTGAACAAGTGCACGGAATGACTTGAAATATTAGGTGAGCATGCTTTTTTATACTGCTCATAGCTTTTGTTTTCTGCTGTTTTATGAAAGTATTTAGAAAAAAAAATAAAAAAATTAAATGACCGAATTTTTTATAAAATATACTAAAAAAAATCAGTTTTTTCATGAAAAGTAAATATCAAAAGTGAGTTTTTAGGAAAAGTAGCAGACAAAAGCTGTGATAAATACAAAAGAATGCTCACCTGAAATTTCATATCTTTTCGTTCACTTATTGAAAAATAAATTTGCGGCAACTAATAAATCAGGGTTCAACCATTAATACAATGTATGCAAGAGCCAGATGTATATTATCAGCTTACTGCAGGCGAAAATTGTAGGTAATAATACTACTTTTTAGTAGAAAAAAATGAAAACTTAAAGATTATACCTGGAATCTATTATTGATCTATATATTTATTTCTATTTTTTTGAGATTTAACCGTAGCTTATGCCCTTGAAACAGTTCACAAACTTGTTACATTTTAATCAAATAATAACGATAAATTTAAAAATCAATGCTTTGAAAATATTACATTCATGTGCTATTTACGTACTTCGCTATGTAGTTGCTGCAGTTTTCTTTCAATTTATCTGGTTCTTGATTCATATAAATAAGGTTTGTGTTTTTATTAAAATAAACTACATAACAATATTACAAAAATTTCTATTTTACACGCTACTTACACCTTTTGGGTGTAAGTAGCTCTAAAAATGATCTCGGAAACACACATCAAATAATTTTTTAAAGTACATTTTAATATCATAAACATGAGTTAGACATAGCACGATTTAGGGCTTCCGCACCGCGCACTGTAAGAGTTGACGTGTAACGCCTTATATTTTTGTCTGTGGCTAAATACTATTGCCGATAAGTATATTTTGATATTTTAAAATGGGTGTTCCTGTGATTTATTAATCGTCATTGTCAAAGCAAGTTTTATAGTAAATTTCTTCTTTTGAAAGGTTTATATTGATACGTGATATCAAAACAATACGGAAGTTTTAGACATGCTGACACGACAGGGCTAACGCGTTCTAGTGCCATATGCTCCCATCTAAGACCCATCCAAGTCCCATGTAAGACCGATGTAAAAATTCTTATCAGTAAATAGTATACTACAGCCGACATAAGTAATAATTTTTAATTACTATCTTCCACATGAGTTTCCAATGAGAAACAGATGGCACTACAATGCGCTTTATTACCTGCAATTTTTCTAGCTTTATTTGTGTATTCTCCTGAATTAATGACGATTCACCTTGTTTTATTGCACAGACCATCTTACAATTTTAAATTTCTGAGTAACATTAGTAGTTATTGAATTGACAAATTCGATTGGTATTGAGTAATTTAAGAAGTGGTTATTTTCATTAAGAATTGTATCTTGATTTAAATATTCTTTGCCATCGACGTTTATTCGGTGTAATATTTTATTGTTATTTCAAGAACCTGGTTATTTTATATCTTTTTAAGCAAGATTCTACTGTGATGCACAATAGGTAAAGTTGTCCTATAGTCTTCAGAAACTATTATTACTTAATCGTAAATGGATTATTTGGTTAGCATAAATCTTTCAATCGTCTATCTACTGTATCAAAAGCGTATTTGTACCTTACAGAAATTTCATCCGACACAATACACGTATACTTTCAAGCAAATTAGTAGACACTGAATTTTCCAAAATATTACAGGTTTATTATTCGTTTATAGGAAAAGGTAAACGCAGTACGACCCTTTTTCCATTAATTAAAAGATTTGCAGTAATACTAGTATAAAAAAACTGATAATTAATGAATATTATTTCTTTTATTAATCTATTATTATATTAAAGGAACAAAATTGGCCTCCCGTCCGGAACTGTCCATCCACCGACTCAATGCAGCTCATTTGATGTTGTCCACACTACTGTACAGATGGATAGGTGGATGGATTAAGAGGAACGGATTAATGGATGGATGCTTGGATAAATGAACGTATGGACAAGTATTGCATGGTTTCTATACATTTATTCTAGTAAGTTTTATTTAATTTGTTTCAAAATTTCAAAAAATTATTTTCGTCTGTACAAAATTGAGACTGTTATCTTGGTCGCATTAAAAATTTTTGAAATATCGTTCAATAATAAATAAGATTGTGCGGTGTTATTACAATTAATCTTGTAACTATATATGTAAATATAGTTAAGCATCCAATGCCTCTACTAATTATAACGATATTACTACACTACGGTGCTATGGTACAAAAGATATTGAAATAAGATGCATTTTCTCGATCAAGCGGGGTTAATATTTGAAAGAATAATAAAGATTTTCATTTATTAATTTAAGAGCGATGTTTCATTGGCAGGTCTGCCAACCTCTTCAGGTTCTAAAATTATAAATCTTAACGTGCGTTAAAATGAAACGTCACTCGTAAATTAAGAAATGAAAATCTTTATTTTTATTTTAAATATTACCCCCGCTTGATCAAGAAAATACATCTTATTCACAAAATTCAACATGGAGGGTGAAAAAATCTTGAACCAAAAAAAGAAGATATTAAAGGATGTTATATCACGAACATGCAACAAAAGTAATCCAAATACTTTTCCGATTCTTAGGCTTACAAAATACATTCTACTTGAAACTGGTTTTTGGATATTCTTATATTCCATTTTTTGTACTTTTATCAAAAACGTAATCATTGTGAATTTTGTAATGTTAAAATAGTTTCACATCTACGACAATGGTATTAAAACCAAACTATACAGTCAATGCGTTTCCAAGTTTTTATCAATTATTTCTTTTTCAGAACTATGTTTAAAAAAACCATATTCTGATCCTTAAGAGGAAAAGATAATCTATATATAGTATCTGATTATTCATGCAATTTATAGTCGTAAATTGTAAACATTGCTTTAGATGGGCATATGTGGTAATCCATGTTTTTGAAACTCAATGACCCAAACAAAAACTACAAATCAATAAATTATATTAGTGGTTATTAATATTACCTTCCTTACCGTCTGTCGACGGCTTCCCATCCACCTACTCAATACAGTGCATTCTATGCAAATCATCTTTTTTCAATCAAATCTTAGCTTCATCCAGCTGTATTATTAAGTGCATCAATTTTAATGAATTTTTATATCAATTACAAGTAAGCGAGAATGAGTATTTACTTCTGCTAGTATAATATTAAGACAATATTATATTGGTAACAAAACTGTTGGAATATGTGCATGGTAAACATAATTAATCAACTTTTATTGTATTCATAAAAAGAATTTCTTGTATACTACAAATAATTGATATTTTTATAAATAATCAGGATTTTAATTTTCATAATAATTTTAGACTTCCAGAAGATTTTGCCTTTATAGTACACCATGAATGTTCATATGGTTGCAGCGGAGCATTTGTACCAGGACGATATAACAGTTCGCGTGCTAAGTGCATCAAATGTTCTATATGTGGACTTTTCTTTTCTCCAAACAAATTTATTTTTCATTCACACCAAACTGGACCGAATGATAGATGTGTTCAACCAGATGCAGCAAATTTTAATTCTTGGCGTAGACATTTAAAACTGAGTGGAGAACCACCAGATGAAATTGTTCATGCGTGGGAAGATGTTAAAGCAATGTTTAATGGAGGTACGAGAAAACGTATTCTTTCTACTAATAGTTCTAATACATCTGCCGTATCTATAAAACGTCCGAGAGCATCACCAAATACGCATTTCTGTTCTCCATCTACGCTGTGTCCCAGAACCGTTTCTGATTCACTTCCGGTGACCCAACAAAGAGTACCTTCCTTCTCAAATTTAGCACTTCCACTGTCTGGCACTCATGTTATTGATTATGTCTGGCACCAACAACAACATGTTGCCGTTTCTACTTCGGCTAAAACTGCAGGGCTTTCTATTTTACCTTATTTACCATGGTTGACTAAAAAAAATCCTGCAATATTTTCTGGTAAGTATCTTTATTATTTTTTCTATTTTTAGCGGTAACTTATGATCATTAACATAATAATTATGTATAAACTAGGACATGCTGTGGACGTTTGAAATAATTTGTTCAAACACGAATTAACAATTTGAATTTACAATATATTCTTGACAATACAGTTGCTCTTATAATGATGATGGTATTACAATTTCTGATTATAATGAAGTTTTATTTTGTAGTATAACTCCCTTTAGTGAGGAACTACCCTGTTGAGCTTTTAAATTTGTCAAGCTTTCAAATTAGGTGATCCGCGTATGCCTGTGTCACTGATCATTCGCAATTGAAATATTTATGTTCCTCTCCAAAATTATTTGACGCAAATTTTTTTAATTTTGTTGTTGCAATGCATTTTTCTCGAAACCCCCATATTTTTGACACTTTTTGTTGTCGTAATACAAGACGAAAACACCTATGTAAACGTATTTTGGAGATTCACGGCAATTGCGCTGGAATAGCGATCAATGATGAGATAACACGCAAACAAATGTTTCACGCTTCACGATTATAATAGTCAATGATTTTTCAGTCGATATAAAGGTTTTCATCTTTCTGCGTACATAAGTAATGTACATGCACCTACTTGTATGAGTTGATGAACTTATACATTTGTCCGCTAGATGGCTATCATTTAACTTAACATTTACCAAGAAAATTTTGGTTTCCGCTATATATTACACCTCTAGTCTTTTTTACAACTATCATCTTTTTGAAAATTATTACATATTTGCACCTTATCAACTCAAATACGATGTCTAAATATTACTCGATGGAGAGAATCAAATGTGCATATTTTTTACATAAGCAAATTCTGTTACAAACCTAGTTGAATAAATTTCAAACTACTTCAGGATCGTGATAATCTATTGAAGCACCTCTAACCTAATTTACCTTTGACACTCTACATATCTGGCGCGCGAACTAGATTCTGACTGGAGCGTGATCAGCGTCGGAGATTCAAATTAGATATTCGCGGGCTACTTGAATCTGCAACAGACGCGGGAAGTCTTTACAAATTATTAAATAATTATTATTAAAGTCTTACATAAGTCTTATCTTATTCTCCATTTTTCACTTCACTTTTCACTATTGTAAGTTGTGACGGTAAGTGGTGCTTGCAGCAAGAGTCACTTCTGCGTCGTACGGTCTTCTGGTCACGGTTTGATGTGGTAGTTCCTGAACTGCGTTGTATACACGTGGCTAGGACGCCTTGTTTGCTACATCGACAGCTCTATTATATAGGTAGCTTCCTGGCTACCACTGGTGTGTTGAGCAGCCGCGGTGTTGGTGGGAGCGGTAGCCTGCTGACTATCACTGGCGCGAATTGGATTTACGGCGAAGAAGCTGTGGAAATTGAGATCTCCTGGCCACCGAGATACGTTAGTTTTACCAAGAAACTCCCTTGATCCGCGAGATAGACCTGCACTTCAGTTTAGTAGCAACGGCCGCTGATGATCTCCTGACTGTTATTATAGTTACTACAGAAGCAAGGAGCAGCAGTTCTCAGGCCACCATGAGTGAAGCTTTGAGTAGAGCTCAGGTTCTGGTTGGAGCGACCGTCTGCTGGCCATCACCAGTGATTGAAGCAACTGCGAAGCTGCAGAAGGGAGCGGGAGCCGTCCCGCCACTACTTGTGCAAGTGTTAGTGGTGCTTGGTCTACTACTTGTGGACGTAATAAAGTTCTAGTCAGGATTCTTGACGATGGGGGTAGCCTTTCGGCCACTCAATGAAGCGATGAATTCTTGCGCTCTCGCACCGGAGGGAGGAAATGCTTTGTCGGGTTAATCGACCTGGCCGGAAGGTTTAGTGTGTCGTCGATATTTGTATCGAGACATGGCCATCACTAGATCTGGATTCATCGGTGTTCGGGGTTATGCTGTTTATTGGCGGGATGGTGCCTTGATTGGCGATGCTGGAAATGCGTATATCTCGGTTTGGTTCTGGTAGTCTCTCTCAATTTTGATGGCGATAGCAATAAGTGGGTAGAAACTCTCTGGGTCTATTACGCGGATGTATATCCGCAGACTGGGTCGAATTTGGTACAGCAGAATCATGACTTTGACATCTTCAGATTCCTCCGGTCGGCGTCGGTGGAAGCGATTCTGCTTCTCATGAAGGAACGTAACGACGAGTTCGTTTTCGGCCTGCTTTCTGCCGTAGAGATCGACGAGAGCTTGGTTCTGACAGAACCTCTATGGTAGGTGAGCAATAGTAGCTTCTGAAAACGTTGCCAGTCGAGGTCGAACGTTCCGTGGTCTCGCCACCATGTGCGAGCGTCCCCAGTGAGTCCATTGGTGAGCGCTCGCGTACATTCCTCAACTGGAATGTGATAGACTGCGATTTATTTCTCACAGAATTGTAGGTAGTGTTGAGGATCTTGATGATGCAGGCCCGGAAACTTTGGAGGCGGTATTTCATAACCGCATAACGCTCTGCGGAAGTCATTCCAACTATAGTACACTGATATCGATGTAGATACAGAGGGTAGAGCCGATTACTTCGCGAGAATGATGGGCGCCTCGGGCTGTTCCACTCCCAGAAGTGTAGAGTTTGTGTGTATCCGGGTTGACTGCTTCATACAGTTGTAGGCTGTGTTGTCCTTGGCTCTGCTCGCATCGAAGCCGGGACTTGACTGGGTGTGACTGAAATTAGCCACTGGAAGAAGGTCTTCTCCAGAAGCTGACGGTGCTGTACAGCAACTGACATAGCAATGGCTAAGAATCCCATTGACACGATGTCTCATTCCTCATTCGAAGTGGAGAAGACAATGAAATTCTCAATGACTAGCTCGTCGGTCGTTAGGTAGTCTCGACATCAGCAGGGACTGGTGCCCCACGTTCGGCACTAATTGATGCAGGCGTGTTATCTCGGTCTCGAGCTAGATAGCGCACGTAGGTTGGCTGAGCACCAACGGTGAACTTGTCTTGAATCGAGGATGCTAAGAGCGCAAGGAGGCGCTGCTGGGGGATCGGCGGAGCAAGTGGTGCTCAAGGCCGATCGATGGTCTGAGTTACGAGCAGTGTTACTCGCCGAGAGCTGCTGTCCTCATAGCGGCGAGGCGTTCGACGGAACTCAGAGAGCGTAGATATCGGCGGAGCAGGAACGCACAGCGCCGATTGATGATCCGGAAGGGAGCTCTGTATCTCGTGGCGTTAAGCACTACCGCAAAGCTCGCAGAGGTTGGATGAGCGAACGCGGTGTTTCTGGCTGCCGTTCATCTAGAGCCACTTGTCGATTGTTAAGGCGGAACAGCTGTGAACGCAGAGAAGAGATTACCCGCAAATGCGAACTCCAATGATGCCAGTTGTTGGGACTGTTATCCACCACTGAGGATACGTGGGTGTAGTCAATAAATAACACGGTGTTTAAAAATATATAAAAAATAAACTTCATTCTCTAATTAAAGTTAGCTAAGATACCAAGACCATCTACGCGAGGCGGGATGTTCGGGAGAAAGAAGACGTGCGGGCATCGGTAGCGTGTGCCTATATCCCCGCGAAGTCGTGGAATTGATTGCAGAAGTCGTGCGGAAGGTGATGCGTCGACTGGCGGTGGTGCGCGAACTAAAATCTGACTGCGGCGTTTGCAGCACGGGAGATTCAAATGAGATATTCGCAGTTAAATCGGCAACTGGCATGGAGAGTTTTTATAAGTTATTAAATAATTATTATTAGCTATGCGTGAAAGAAATGTACCATGATATAAGAAAAAGATCGAAAACATAATTTGCTACCCACAGTCTTAACGAAAAATGAAATTTCATCCTTATTTCCAGACATAACAATATACAAGATAGAAAGAGAAAAAAGTCTTGTACAAGGAAAAGGAGTTTATTCGGAACCAGGAGCATACACAGGTCAACCAGAGATTGTTATGAAATACTATATAAATGATGATTGTAATTGTTCAAGACCGAGTCGGATGAAATTTGATCACAAATAATAATGACCACTTCCAGATTCAAATCGGACTCTTCCCTGATACTGACAAATTAAATCGTAGTTTGATTTTTAAAAAATTTATGTTATTACACGTCATATTAATTTGTTAATTAACAAAATATTGAGATATTATGAAGAGTAATAACACCTAAGATCTGTAACTATCACCTCGTCATATTTTCCAAGATGATGTACCAATATAGACTGTCCCAGTGGTTGACCACTTCCAGATTCGAACTCCAGACTTCCCTGATACTGAGCAACCCCTGTTTGATTTGCCGAAAATTTATGTTATCAAGCAGAAATATTCATGAATAAATTTACGAGATATTTGAGGTTAAAATTTAGATTCACAAACTAGTTTTACGGATCATAACGACAATTATCGAATTCATTACGACCAAAGTACACCTATGGAGTTGATTTTCCACACTTACAAATGAGGTGAAGGAACACATCATATTCCTGGAGTCTGTGACGCAGGAGCGCATCTGGTCTCGCCATCAACTCTGTATCTGTGACGCTGCTGTTCACACCTGCAAATAAAGAAACATAATGTAATATTTACATAATATCGGATCTAGAGGAACAAAATTTACCTTGTATGTCTTGAAGAAATATGAATGAATGCTGTCTCACAAGGAAAGGTGGTACTGCATAGCAGGAACAGATCATTAGGTGAACAGCTGCGCCTGGGGAGACGGTAGCTGCATTACAGCTCCCGCTGATCGTCTACTTGTGACCTGCAACAAAATAAGATAAAGAATAACTAGAAGAACAATAAACTAGTAGGGTAAATTACTGACCCTGCCGAGATCCAGTGATACTCTTGAGCAGAGGAAGCAGAAGAACCTCACCTCCTATGGTAATGTTCTATGTGTTGATCGAGGTGAAGAGTACCGCTGCTGGAGGCTCTGCACACCTGGGGAGGCCTTCAACTGTCTCTTCCTCCTTGACGCACCTCCGTGTTGAAACCTCACGTAGTCGTCATCGTCGTGCAGAAAACAGGGGCATGCGCGCCCGTAAACACAGGCTGCGCGCGGCCATCACTTGGACCATGGGAGAGCGAGAGAGAGAGAGAGAGAGAGTCTAGTACATATAGACGAACGAGTAGTGGCGCTAGCGTGCTGGGACTTGCGGACTCGTTCCGTCGTCGACTTGCGACGTTCGGTCACTCAATTGTGGACCATAGCACAAGTCGATCGCCTACTGTGGCATCTTAAAATCAGTCCGATATTGTACCGAATTTCGTCAAATCCGAGTCGTTGTGTGTGTGTGAGTAGCTGGAAGTGTGAAGTTTGCGAACACCTGCTCCGGAGACTCGGAGCCGCTGCTGAGCCGCGCCGTCCCGTGCAACCTCGCCATCATCGTCACCATTAGCGACGGAGACGACGCTGCAGCATCCACTCGGCAGCTCACGGACAGCCGCTCGTCGACGCGCTGACTGACTACGCGGACGACGCTGCCAGCATCCACGCGGCAGCTCACCGACAGCCGCTTGTCGACGCACTGATCCCTGCGGCCCAGCCTCGAGCTGGTAAGTTGCATAGGCAGCGGCCACACCGTACTCCTGACTCTCTCTCGCATCGTGCGCACCGGCTCTAGACGTCACCTAGAGCTGGGTAAATTAGTAGTTCCCGCGCGTCTTCACTTATCGCTTTGTCATCGTGCCGAAAATACCGAAACTATCGAAACTACCGAAACTATTGCTCGCAAGCGTAGCGCTTGGATTCGCGTCCCGTGTCTCGCTCTATCGAAACCGCTAGTCATTGCGTCGCGTTGTTAGCTTTCATTGTACAGTAGACTTAGTTAGATTGCTGGGAAACGATCCAGCTGGCGCTCAATATCAAACATATAATGATATTTTGTTAGTTATTATTCTATTCATTTTTAATCTTTATATTTGAATAAAATATCAACGTGTTATTAATTGGTGTGAGTAATCATTTAAAGATCCTTAATGTTTTCCATCTCCCTTGCGCTCACTTATTGATTTACAGAAACATATATAATTACATGATTATATAATATTCATAATTATTGTTGGAGAGAATTCTACATGACGCAGTACATCGGATCTGTCGTAAGTACTTCACCGTTATAGAATAATACACTCAAATTTTACTTTTACCCGTGCAGCTGCGCAGGTGCTGCGCTAGCAAACCAGATAACAGCGTGCAAGGCTCTCACGCGCAGCTGCGCGGAGTACTGCCTTAGAAAAACGTAAATTAGTACGATCAAGAAGACACGTGCTACGACGTTCCGTGCGATTACTGTCAGAGTTCAATAAAGACTCAAATAGTGTGTGACCACACCCAACTCGACAAGTTAAGATGGCGCTGGCGTAGCAGCACGTCGAAGAATCTGATTGGTGTTTACGATACAGCACTAAAGAAACTCATTGGTCTGGTGGTTCACGGATTTGTGTGAATAGTAAAGGCCATCTGATGAACCAATACATTTTTCTCAATGAAAGTTTTTAATATCTCTTAAGAAAAAGTTATATGTACTGTAACATGGTGGATTTTTCCACGTTACTATTGCGCTACGGAGAGCGGATTTATTAAATGAAATCCCCTGTAATTTGGCAGCCAAGAGGAGAGTCCTTCACCTCAGCGACAGGGTCACTCGTATTTGCGTATCATTTGCTTACTTTTTTGTTATTTTTGTTTTCATGCGAGAGAAATACTTTGTGGCGAGTAAAAAACGCGGCGACGTACTTTTCAGAACAGCTGCCTTTCCGTCGGACATCAGTGCCCGCCGTCTCATCGCTGGCCGTCTGCGGAGAACCACTGCCGAAGCTACGTATTCTAATGTTCTGCCTTAATGAGTTACTAAGATTATTAACAATAAGTGCATTTATTATTTATTAACTTCGCATTAATTCCAAACTCTCTCTCATCTACTAAATGCACTCAATGAGGTGCCTAATAAGTCGCCTTTGCATCTTTGCACCGTTCCATTTAAAATACCTCGTCGAGAAAATAATATTATAAAATAAAATATATTATTCCAAATACTGTGGAAAATTCCTATTTGCACAGAAATTTTGGATTTCGACTCGACACCTGGAAAGAGAGAGATAAGAAAGAACAACAAACATGGCCTTCGATGACGACGACAGCGTCTCCGACGGGCGTGACGCTCGGGGATTCTTCTCCTGGCCACCTACGAGGAACAACGTGGAAGGTTGAAGTACCGTCCTCCGTGTCGCGAAGTTCCCGAAAGTTAAGCCATTGATTTATTCAAATTAAAATTTAATATTGTATTTATTGAAACTAGTGATATCCCGTGCTGTACGGTTAACCGCCAGTTCCTGTCTCTGTGGTGAGTCCTGGATTGAATAGTAAGGGGTAAGGCAGGGTAATATTATATCAGTTAAAATCTCGACGCCTGTAAAAGGCCTTATAATTTAGAAATGCGCGTTATTTATAGTAGATTAATAAATGTACGCTATTCTATTGTCACGTGTTTCGAGTTTCTAAGTAACTTTGTACTTGTGATGTATTGCGTTGTGGTATGTGTGCGTGCGAATGTACGAGCGAGGAGACGCGTCGGCAGAGCGAGCGCCGGCAGTCCGAGCGTGAGCGTCGTCACGATTAGCTGCTCTGTAACAGTATATCCTCATTCTATAATAAACTCTTTATATTTAACATTACATTACCGTGTTCGGTTATTTTGCCGCTGATATAAACATAACAATACTGACTCCCCATTTATTATTCTGTAAAGGTGAAGTAATATCGATGAAAAATAGAAATCTTTGTGACCGAGTTGTAATTCCTAATTGTGAAATTTGCTGCATCACAGCGCATCTAATTTATCTGTCGTTGCCTCTGCGAGGCGGATTTAACTACTTACTTTATTAAATTGATAAAACTTAGGAATTTCAATAGTGGAAATTAAAGTATTAGATTTAGCATTTCATAAAATGTATCTCTTTATTTTCAACCTTACATGTTGCATGAGATATATTAAATATGAAGTGGGTTGTATGTATGTGTCCCAACGTGAGAAATAACAAACTTCTGCTCTCGGGACTCGCTTCTCTGCCTAGGAGCTGCCGAGCAAAGTATAAAAGTATTTGTAAGTACATTGTGTAATTAAAATGTTCTATTAGTGAGGGGCACTGCTCACTCAACGGTTATATTAACGTTACATTCATTAACAGTGCTTGATGCCCAGTAAATCGCTAACTGCCTTCAGCAATGCGATTTCATTATATACTCATTCTTACGGCTGACTATCAAATAGTCGCCATTTTTATGTGCCTTTTTCTGGCTATTTATATAATCCAAAAATATACGTTATAATTGGGAGATTCTAATAAATCCCACCAAATTAGAATTCTCACCGTTATAGTAACCGAAAAAGATGTATAATTTTTCAAGTTAAAAATAACGGTGTTTTATTTACGATTTATAAATTATATACATTTTATATAAAGATCACTTATAACAATAGTATTTATATAGTATTTATAACACAGTATTTGAAAGTCATTTGCCAGTAAATTCAACACATGAACCTCCATTATAAATCATAAATAGTTTATACTTGTTTGCAGAGCACTGCAGGTTGGTCTTGTTTTCGACTGCTAGTAAAAGCATCACGCGCGAAAAACATCTCTCCGAGTTTTCGTGAATAAATCCAAAACCGTGTTTTTACTCGTGCGGAAATTGACGGCCAAGTATCGTGCTTAGTATCCGGCTATCCCTTGTCTCAATACGAGACAGGATTTAGTGTACT
>JAPYZP010002292.1:0-13805 GCA_030522985.1 Torymus sinensis
ATTATTAATAAAGACCAGATGCGAAACGGAAAAAACAAATGTTTCGCGAGCGATATCGCGATTTTGAGATCACAATGCGCGCAGACTCGTTGACACGTCGAGCCGTACGTTGTTTTTCTTTTTTAACGCGCAGATTGTTTTCATCGTAAATCGCGATCATTAATCAGTTGCGAAAATGAATGTTAAATCAATTTTTTTGCCCCCCTGTGGGATCGTGCGCGCGCTGTAATCAATTTTGCTTTAATAACGAGCGCGCGCGTATTTGCGTAACCCGAAAGTAATTAAAACGTTATACTCTCTTTCATTTATTTAATCTGGCTCGAGCGCGCGCGTCGATCGCACGGCTCAGATTAAGCTTTATAAAGTCTAATGCGTCTAATAAGGAAGCGCTTTAGCGATCATCGCCTCGGTAGTCGAATTATTCATGTTGCTTCGAGGCGATGATTAATTCTATTTTTACAGAAGACATCTTGAGCTACTAAATCGTATTAGGCTGCTCATAATTGTGGATGATAAATAAGATGTGAAACGAAACAGCAAAAATGGGTTAAAAAAGGCATAATCACCTTCATGCCGAAAGAAATTATATATTGAAAAAACGATAAGTCTGGTTTACCGTTTTGAAATCTAATATTTTTAATAATATTATGGAGTATCCGAGAAAAAAAATCGCAAATTATATATATTTCCTCTATTTTAAATGAAAAAGCGTCATTACAGGAAAGTTGAATTTTCCTTTTGTCAAGGCTGGATTGGAATTAGATTCTAATACAGTAAAACCTATTTAAATTAAATGAACTTTTTTTAAAAGGATCTTATTCATTTACAAAGTACTTCTGGAACTGATGCTCCATTTTGAAAAGGAGATTCTCCTTTTTCTCCATGAACTTTTAGCTTTTTAAACGGAGTGAAAACTACATTTTAATATTTTTATACTCATTTTATCATGCCATTTTAGCTTTTCCCTAAATCTATATAAGTTCTATAAGAAGCGATAATTCGTAAAATCCACCTTAGCCAATTTATATCACCATTTAACGTTTTTTTATCGCAACCATACATCCAAAGATAAAATTCACTTGTCGCAATTCCCGAATCCTCATATAGCCCATCTCGCGGCGCAAATTCCAGCCACGTCCTTATCCACCCACCTCGGAATAACCCACGCACGCATGCAAAAATCTCGCGCGCTAACGCTCGCACCTAAAAAGGGATAAGGCGCGAGCCCTCTCGCACGCGAAATTCTCCTGCACATAGATGCATGCACATATATATATATATATACTTATATATAGTATACCTACACACGCACCCGGGGGGAGAGCTGCTCAAGCTCATCCCGCTAGTCGAGGCAGACGCGTGACTCAGAGCCCGACGCGCCAAATATAGCGATCCACTCGCGCGCCCTATACGCGCGCAGGAAGAGGAGCATGCCGATTTTCGTCTCCGATATACGCGTATATGTGCTGCAGTATCGACCGAGACCGAGAGAGTAGAACCTTTACCTTGGGAGTAGAACATAGAGTCCACGCGGAGATCGTTATTTCACGCGCTTTGATCTCGCGGCGCTAGCACGCGGACGAGGCTCAGTAAGTATATATATACTCACACTTTCACTCGCGCGCGGGGTTTGAAAGTTCGCGCGCGTTCGGGATGCCGCGGCGCAGGCGTCTGATGTTGTCGGAGAGGAGACGAGAGGAGAGCCAAGAGGTTGATTTATATTGCGTGGCTGCGTGCGTGCATGCGTGCGTTGCACTTTTTTCGGTGCTGGATTTTTCGACTGACGAGCGCGCGCGCGCAGGCGTGTACTTATAAAGTGTTGGTTTTATGTGACGCGAGTTGATATGGGGTAAAAAGGTTTTGTCATTCCTCGAGGTTCCGATGTTATAAAGAGAAATTAATCGTTAATTGTTATGTATAGTGATTAAATTTTTTTTAACTTATTTCTTAATACTAATTAAAACAATTCAAGATGTCACGATATATATATATATATATATATGTGTAATTTACATTTTACTTATATAAAATTAAAACGATTATTTATAGATCGAAGATGTAACATTTACATACTAAAATATGTATTTAAGGTTATCTATTTTTTTCCAAGTTAATAAGTTAATACGATAATAAATGTGGGAATGAATTATACATTCAAGAGACGTTCGCTCAATTGACTTTTTATTCGATCGCAAAGATTGTTCTCGATATTTATGTTAATTCGAACAGATTAAATAAAAGAATTCCAAAGAAATATAAGTAAAACGAAAACAGTTGAATGTTATAATCCACAAAATATGTTAAAATCTCGTTGAAACATAATTAAACGAACGTCATTCGCATTCCATGTTGATACATGTACGCTTCTTGCAGGTCTTGTTACAACACCTTTTTGAAATAAGTTCGCATACATCGGGTATAGCCATTCTTTCAATAAAAGAGAATTGCATTCCGTCTTCTGCGAGGGTTAAGAAAAAGCAGCAGCAGCAGTATTTCGCGCATATAAATTGGCCACAAAACGAAAGTAAACAACGAGGCCAACGAATGTACGCGCCTCATAGCCGATTTCGGTCAGTTATGCGGAAACTTTCTTGACGCGCGTAATCCAGAAGAACATATACGTATAAAAACGCGTAAATAAATTATCGGCGACACATAGCGCGAGAAAGTCGAAAAAATTCGGCCCGACTTTAATACGACTCGTCGAGGTACATCTCGCGCTCGCGTTATGTGTCAAAGCAGCGGATCGACGGCTCAGCGCCTGCCGTCGAAGGATAAAAATCGCCGTCGCGCCAGCATTTATTCCCGATAATTGCGTCGCGCGCGGCGGCGGCGGCGGCCGCTAAGCGATCTTCTAAGAATTTTAATTAACTCGATGGCTCGGTGAATTCATTGCGCGCTTAATGAATGAAAGCGTTGAGGAATCTTCATCAGCCGTTGCGCAAACGAGGCGCCGAGTACGTCGCATTTAAGTGGAAAGAAAAAAGCAGCAGCTTCCTCTCAAAAACTGGTCCGCAGCATAATTAACTTCACTTTACACTCGCCATTCGTTAAATCAAACCTTTACCGATCGCATTAACCTTTATAATACGAAGCCGGCCAGGCGCGCGCGCGCTTAATTTTAAGGTCAAAATCGTCGGACGCGTTAAAATTAAATTCATTAAGCCCCCGACTCCAGCACGGAAATAGCCGGGGCGCGCGCGCGCGTTCATGTACTTGAATTCGCGATTCCTCGAAGGCTGTCCGGCATTAGACCGCCGCGGCCTAGCAGCGCCGGCGGCGGCGGCGCTCTCATTGTTTTATGCCGAGACAGGGCAAAATCGAGCAGCGCGACAGATGAGTCCTCGTCGTCTCGCCGCGCGTCTATTTCCGGCGTAGTCGAGTCTATCTCCGGACTAGACACGATCCGCATGCGCGCTCGCGACAACCCCACGTACCTACACGTCGGAAATTCGGGCGCGATCAAGGAAGAGCGTAAAGTCCTATGCTTATCGTCGGCTCGTCAAGAGAGCTTCTCGCTAAAAAGGGAAAATCTCGTCATCCGACGCGAGTATAATAAGTAAGCGCTAGAATTAGAACACGCGGGGATTTTTCGTAGTTATATGTGTGTAGGTAGATGTAGGTAGACTCGTTTGCGTCGCTGGCCCATCGTTCGCACCTAATGGGAAGTCGGAAGTTGTTCCGGTTTTCATGATGGGCTATCGCGCGAGCGTGATGTTTGATGGATTGGAGGGGCGATGCTGGCCAAGTTTTCAAGATTGGACGGTGGAGTTTGTAAGCGCTTTTTTGGGTACGAGGAAGTAGGTAATAGGTTGATGATAGGCGTTTAAACATGTGTATGTTGTACTTCCGATAGAAGTTTGACGTTTTTAGAGGTAGCTTGACTTGACGAGCTTTCAAAGCTCTCAGTCGTTAAAAGGTATTAAACGTCGTCAACTATTAGGCATTTAATTATACTTACCAAAAAATTAATTTTAACATTTTACTTTGCAAAGAATGAGATTTTGAGTTAAATTTTGTTCTTTCTTTGGTTACTTTTATTTCGAATTTATGCAGAGTTATCCTTTTTTATGTATATAATGTATAACTTTATTGATAAAATTGTTTTATTTTGAGAATTTATATTCAAGATAAAGTAAAAATAACAAATAAACCTCAAACATTATTTCAATAATAATTTTGGTGTATTTTATTAATGAATATAAATCTTTCTTCAGGGCTCAACCCATATACTTGTCACGTAATGATCGTTCGCATTACACATTTTGAAATAATTTTTCATCTGATCCGCCCATTTGTCACATTCGAGTACACGTATATATACTTATGCCTGTCATTGAATTGAATCAGTGCCCTGATCTGCACTCGCGAGATGACAATATTAAACCTTTTTTCATTTGCCCAAAACTATATTGCGCAACTGACTCTTACGCGAATGATCGATGATACCATCATTGCAGCGAGCTCGTATATGAAAATCTTATGCAAATGTGGCAATCCTTGCACTTTGGCACTTTAATATATAAATCTTCAGTTGAGCAATAGGCGCGCGCGCTCGTGAAACTCGTTTCCTCTGCGCGCGTACACGTTATATTATGCGTGCGCACGTGCTTTTAAATGAACTTTAAAGCGAGCCTAATTTCGCGAGAGCAGTAAAGCACATTTTCCCAATCTCCTCGTTTGCGTCAGCAAATGAGCGTTCGACACCTCCTCTCTCGCTCTCTCCCTATCTTTCAGCCTTTATTTATTTAAATATTCTTTGACCGATTTATTTATTGTGCATTCCACCGGTGTGTATAGTGATTTTACATAACTGTAGTTGCGCAATTTTTGATAATTTAGTGCATTGTGTTGGTAGAATGCTAAGATCGAGTTAAAAGCCTTGCAAAGTGCATTTAACGTGCCTGACAAATTTACATTTATCAACAACCAATTTCTATATTTTACGCAGAGTATAAATTTTCATGTCTAAAACTGTCAGCATTAACGCACGCCTATAGTGTGATTCAGAACGATAGTACGTTATTTTTAATCATTAATTATATACGCAAAATCCAAAATATTTGTATAAAATTTGTACTATTATTCCAAACGAAATAACTCTCATGAATAAGTCATACGCAGCGACGTAAAATCGTTCAATCACAGTCGCGGACGGCGCGCACTTTACTACATTCGAACGAAATTCGAGATAATTTTAAACAGCCGCAGTCGGTAGTCTAAAGGAAACAATTTCATCGGAGCGTGGCAACCGCGCGCTCTCTCCGCGCCGGCGCGCGCGCACCCGCTTCCGTCCATCTATCCATCCGATAATTACGCGCTACCGCTTGCGACGACATCGAACTTGGGGACGCGCGCGCGCGCGAGGGGAAAGAGACGCAGTCGAAAGACGAACGAGAGAGAGAGAGTGAATTCGTTTATTTTTAGGCGCATTCTCCCACTCTGGCATTATCGTACTTTTACCTTCCTTTTTTTATCATCTCCGCGCGGGCGCGCGAGAAGAAGACGGAGCGATCTCGCACCCTCCTCCTTTTTCCCTTCTTCGGCCGCGTTTCTGAAATGAGTGCGCGCGTGTACTCTCGTTTTTTCGTCTCCCGCGCATTTTTTTAACCTTTTGCCGCGGCCGCTTTTTTTTCATTCGACCCTCGTTGCCGAGCGAGGGCGCGAGTGACCCGCTTCTGCGGGTTGCACGAATTTTAAAATAGATTTCCTTGGGTTACAGGGGAGGCGTTTTTTTTAAGCTGAAATTTTTTTTTCTCCTTGGATCTATCGCGCGCGACGAGACAAATGGGATTGATTCGCTCGAATGAAAATGGGCCGGCACGGTACTTTTCGGTTATTCTGAATAAATGTAGTTTTCGTGATTGGACGGTGTATTTTTAGGGGCGCCACTTTGAAGTTTAGCCGACTGGATATGGAAGATTGTGTATATAAAAAGTGCGGAGACGGAAATAAAAGTTGTTACCATTCGGCGGGGTGTCACATGTGTGATGTGTAGTTTGTAGCTTTTTTGGGCGAAAGTTTTTTTGAAAGTTCAAAGTGAATTCGCAATCTTTGCTCGTCTTCGTATACGATTTTGCGAATTCGATGTTCGAATGCTGTGTGTGTATACGGAAAAAGTTGAAAAATGAAATTCGCACGAAAGAAGTGCTGTAACGAATTTCATACAATGTTACGTGCTGTAAGTGTGAATTTATAGCGTGACATTTTAAAGTATTTTTAAAAATATGTACGACGCATAACAAATGTGACCATATATAAACAAATTAATTTTCACGCGAAAACAAATCGTATTTTTCAAACGTGAGAACCGCCTCGATGACTTATTCACACATGTGGTAGTTCATAAATAACGCCGATTGGCAAAGGATTAACCTATCCAAATAGCCACGGCGATGCTTTAAATAACGAAAAAAATTGTTTCGGTCAATTAACACCCTCGGGGATAATAAAAGCCGGTACCCGTTACTGCACTGCACATGCCGTGTACGGTTTTCTCACGTTAAAGCAAAATAAACTCGCAGTCACATAAATTCCGGACTCCGCGTGCAACACGGCGCATGATCTGTTTCTTCCGAAAACTAAAATTTGAAGTTAATGGGCCTCTGCATAAACAACCACGATCATTAACGGCCTTTTCACTTTTCCTTAATTACCCTTAGAAAAAGACGGATTAGACTAATCTCTTCGTCTATATACGAAAGCACTACCCGTTTCCGTCTATAGATGAGTACTCGCGGTTTATATATATCTACGAACATAAAGAATTTTTGCTAATACGAATCAATAATGTCATAAGAGTTATGGGCATTTTTATGAAAGAACTTCTTAAGTCTCCTAAATTAGTGAGATTCAACGAAGGAAGTTAAATAAAAATGGAGCAAATAAAATATTCCTATGCAATTATAGTACTGCTGAATATTTTTCTTTTATCAGTAATTAAGATACACTGCTATTGTGAATTAAGTGTTAAAATATATGTATTTTAGACCTCTAAAAATATACTATTGAAAAAAATTGATTTACGAACACGACATGTACAAACCTCAAATAATCGAAATCCCGCAGGAATTCTATTTCCGATTTGATTTGGTATCTATCAAACTTCGTTAGAGCTCCCCCTAAAAGTATGTCGCTCTCAGCCTGCGCTTCTATTATACGACTGCATCCACACTGTCTGCGCGCACTGGGGCATTTCCAAAATTAAGCTATGCCGAATCGTTTTATTTTTACCGGTATAAGCGTCGCATGAGGCGCGGGTGTACCCGCAACCACCGATAAATATCCCATCGCCCAAGCCCTCGCACCCGAAAGGCACTAAATTGATCTTCTGTATGGGCACAAATCGAATGTGAAAACCCGTGAGGAATAGGCCGATATCTTAGTGAGGCGTGATTAACACTGAGGCAATAAAGTGAACTTTAGGTGACGGCCTGGATTAAGCATACATTTTACAACGCATAACGTTGTCTTTAGAATATTATGTGGATTAGACAATACCTAAGTTAAAGTTTTGATAATTTTTAATAAAAACAAAATATATTAACAAAAATTTGACAAAAGAAAAGTAATTTGTAAAGACATAATTGTTGTTGTCAACTGAGTGAATTTTATAAATAAATTACGTGATTAAAGAGATTAAAAGCAGTATTACAGCAAGCATATAAGAAAATGTTCTAAGAACTATCTAATTTCCATATGTGATTCACGCCTTTATTGAAAATAATGTTGCATGCTAATGAAAATTATTGTAAAATTACGTAATTTTTCAAGAAACTCCATAACTAACCAGTTTCCTAAAACACCAAATACCATAAATATTATAAAATTTATTGGATTAAATCATAGCAAAAAGGTTTGCCAACTTAAAAAAAACGAAAGTTAAAAAAACCATCCTCCGCAAAAAATGCAACTCTAGTCCAGAAATATCTCCCCTCCGAAAATCCGCGCGGTCCATTTAAAAAAGCTCAAGGTCCCGCTGACGCGTGCGCGCGCGCTCCTCCCGTCTGCCGCTGCAGAAATCCGTTTTGGCGCCTCGACCCCGAGCGTTCGCGGGGGGTCTTCTTCTTCTTTCTCTCTCTCTCTCTTTCTCTCTTTCTTCATCTCCGAGTTCGTCAACTGCTAGCGCGCCTGCATATATATAGAGTTGAACGAACTCCCGACTTTGGCCGAGGGGGAATTCCTCGGGGGTGATTCCCCGTAATGTCTCTTTAATAATAAAAAGAGAGAGCTCTCCCTCCTCTCGTCATTTTCTAAACAGGCCTAGCGCGCGTGCAGCACGCGCTGACGCGTCTTCCGTCACGTTTCTCTCTCTCTCTCTCTCTCTCTCTCGCTTGCTCTCGGTGTGTCTGTGTGTCTTTTCCGTTTAGGATTACCGCGAGGGGAGAGGCGAGAGGGGCAAAAAAGAGCTCTCGTTTCCTCCCGGATTTTCAACTCCTTATCCGAGAGCATTGCCGATACGTCTCGCGTTAGATGGTGGCGAGGTGGTGATGGTTTTTTGGTGAAGAGACTTGGGGAGGTGGTTTTTACGTGTTTTTCTAGCTGTCTCTTCGTCTCCCTCGCTTTTTAGAGATAATATTTTATTCTTTTTATGATCATAATGTAACGATTTTTTTTCTAAGGGGCGTCAGTTCATAAAATACGTTTTTTCCTCTTTTTTAATGAGGAGAATATTAAGTTTGTTTTATTTTTGATAAAGTAAAAATCAAAATAATAAATTATATTTATAATTATTGATAAAGAATTATTGAAATGACTTTAGTTTTGAGCGACGAGTAATAAACATATTTCATTAAATTTTGTGTGAAAATAAGATTCAATTTTGAAACATCGTTAAATTTTTATTTACCTCGTAATTATCTGACAAGTAAATTTATTCGTCCTGCTAATGAAATTGAACAAGTGTGAAATAATGATATGTCACTAAAACGTTGTAAACATATATTATAAACTTTGTACGTTATATGCTTTTTGAAAAAGTTCAGGTTGGCATTATAGTTCAACTTTCCTTTAATCTAACATTTATATATAATGTGTACTTTGTATTGCAGTAAATTTAAATATTGACCATAATTTTCGCGTTATTAAAAAATAATTAAA
Organism: Torymus sinensis; assembly: GCA_030522985.1. Taxonomy (NCBI): domain Eukaryota; kingdom Metazoa; phylum Arthropoda; class Insecta; order Hymenoptera; family Torymidae; genus Torymus; species Torymus sinensis. Next base: position 9,100 of record JAPYZP010002292.1, read on the forward strand.
AGTTAAAAATACAGATAAAAAAAGCTCAGAGGTGCTTTGAAGCAAGTAGTTCCAGAGCTGCAACTAACAGATTGTTTTAAAATTAGCTAATTACACCAAAGAGCCTCATATTTTTCCGCTCCCCCACGAACCAAATTGCCCACCACGCCCTCAGACTAAAAGCCTTCTCTCTCTCTTTCCCCGTTGCATATAAAATACCATACCCCATACTTCTATACGCACTTCTGCTCTTTCACGCTCCGATTTAATGTCGCACCTACTGCAGTACGACTAAATTTATATATCTATCCATCCTCGATCTCTCGGCATCTTTCTCTCTCTCGCTCCATCCAAAAGAGTATATAGGAAAAGCGCGACGGAAGAACAAGAGGAAGAAGCTCTCGGCTCTCGCGTGCGGCGCGAGAGAGCGAGACGGAGACAGTAGGGAGCTAAATGATGTTTGCAAAGGGTGCAGCGCGCATCGCGCGCGCCCGACGAGTGACTGGTGGCTGCCGGCGTGCTGCACCGAGGATAAAAATAGCGCAAGGAACACGCGCTGCAGCCGCGAGGGATTTAAGGTCCGCCGCCGGTGCAAGCGCGCGGGGGATTCTCTCGCTGTCTCACTCTCTCCCCACTTCCGGCGGAGATTCCAAAGCGCGCGTGTGCGATTAAGGGGCCGATTTGTCGGGGCGACTTATCGGCGAGATTCGATCGTGACTACGGCCCGGGGTGACTGAACCTCATATACTTACGCGGGAGCTCGGTGTTAAGTGGAGGACAGGCGCGCGCTCGTCTCGGGGTGAGCGAGTGCGGCGTGTTTTAAGTGGATCGCCATACCGGTGTCACACTTTCTCCCGGGTGAATGGGCTTTTACCGATTTTAGAGTGCGGGCCCCGGATTTATTAATTTTCGATTTCGAGTTTATGATCGACACGTGTTTGGTGCGCGATTGAGCGAAGAAGTGGGATGTTTAATTTACGGCCGGATTAGGGATTTTTTATAAGTATTTGGACAGTATCATTTGTTTGCGATCGTTAAAGTTGAGAATCTTTTTTACTGTGTAGCTCTGCGGCGAGATGGAGTGGTTTTTATTGTGACGATTGAAAGGACTCGAGTGGTTTTTTTCAGAGGAAACATGAACCCTAATGTATTTTCAAAGGGTCGGTTAAAGACGGGAATAATATTTTGGTAGAGAATTTTTTGTGCACTGCGCGTTGGTATTTGTATCCTTATGCAATTGCAGACGATTACAATATTAAAGTTAAAATACGATAAAATTATAATATATATTTTTTCCTCAAGCTTAATTTTACGAATCTTGTATAACGAAATCGCGAATACAATCATGAATAACCTTTTTTAGTTTAATTGCTCTCTTTTTAAATTATACGATGTCCACAACAATGTATGTACATTTTTTAAAAAATTTCCCATAAATCAATTATTAAAAATAATGATGAAAAATTCACGGTTCGCTCGGAATTGACTTTTGTGTCACGCGCAGTAACATATATAAATACTGTGAAAGCATATAATTCGAGCGCGCGCCGTTGCCGTTACGAAACTCAATAATTGATGCATCAAAAAAATTAAATAAACGCAACAGTATATAAATCACGTGTCGCGTGAAAGTAAAATATTTAAATGACATTATTCGCAGGGCAATTAATTTCGCTCATTCGTGCAACGTATATTACTACAAATTTCCTCAACAATTTTACAACAACATACATCAAAGCTTTATGAAATCCACCCTAAACCTTGCCTTCTGCCCAATTAAACTCTCGATATACGTCGAGAAATGTTAATGAACACGTCAAACATCACGGCTCTCCGGCCGCACAGTAAAACGCCACTACTCTCTCGTCGCGCTCGATTTGCCGGCGAAGCCGCGCTAGCCAAAACCTCCTCTCGGGACGATTAGAAAGCGCGTAACGACGCGTGCACGCGCTCGGGCAGAGATGCACCTATTTGTTTCCGCGACGTGGGCCGCGCGCACGCGACGACAGCGTGTATCAAAGGCGTTTTCCTTGGCCGCGCTCCCACATCTTCCGCAGCTGTCGCTCGGCCGCGTATTGTATACTTTATGCGAGATGCTCGATGTCGCGCCCCTCTGGCTGTATCATCGCGACGTCGAGCACTCGCTGTATATATATAACGCGGGTGGAGTGACCACGAGGACTGCCCGCGTGTATATGCAAGCGCGAGAGAGCTTTACGAGCTTGCGGCCGGTCTGTGTTTATTGAAACTCTGGGTGTTGTGACTTTTGCCGTTTACAGACTAATCTCTATGAAGGTTAAATTTCGGCTTCGTTTTATATTCATTTAAAAGATTCTTTCTTTTTTTCCATGGAAACTCTTAACTAGCCGTGTCAGCGGTTTTGAAAAAGGATAGTAGTCAAAACATTCACGTTTACATGAGACACTTTCTAAAGTGCAAACTAAGGAAAAGTGCTCTCAAAAACATCGAGTTAAGCTTCGCGTGAGTTTTGAATTCCTGAGTCGCGTGTCGTGCATCACGACGGAATGTCGATTAACTCTGGCACGGTCGCGGAGACAAAATATTATCAGCCTCGCGAGTATGAAAAAAAAAGGATTCGAGAGAGCCGGTAAAAGCCGGGCTATTGCAATAACTCACCGGGAGGAGCTTTCAAAGCTTAAAATACACTCTTTCTTCTCTGGATGCTGCTGCGATGATGAGTCGGTGGCGCGCGCACTGTCTCTTCTCGCGCGCCGTTTTTATCCCTTGACTGGTTCACGCCTTAACGATGCACACCACACGATACACGAGCGAATGCAATGCCAACTTGCAATGTCCATACGCGCTAACTATTCATATAACATTCGGTTAGGACTATATTGAATAAATTATTATATATTAGCTATGAATTACTACTAAAATAAATAATTGGCCGAAGCGTTAAGTAGGAATAAATAAGTACGAATGTGACTAAATAAATAAGTTGCCCCTTGCGCGGGGCAACGTCTGTGTATAGGAACGACGGTGTAACGTAGGTACTTGCACACGCGGCGCGGGCCGCATGAGGCGCGGGAGATTCAAACGCAGGCGCGCGCGTGCGACTTTCGGGGACGACGGCTGCCACGCGCGTGCCGTCTCTCACGCGGGGCGACGACCGAATGGAGCTCTCTTTCCCTCTCGGGCTCGTCGTGGTCGTCGACGTCGCGACGACGCGAGCGCGGGGGCAACTGTACCGATGCCGCATCCGCCGACTCCTAGCGCTCTCTCCTCTCTCTCTCTCTCTCTCTCTCTCTCTCTCTCTCTTTCTCTCTCTGTGCAGCCGGCGCGCGCCCCTCCGAAATCCTCCTTTTCGGACGTTTCACACTCGTTTTTGCTTTTTAGTCGTGCTATACGGGTTTTCCCGCTTCCTCCTGCACCGCGCCTGTGTATAAGTACATAAGTACCTGGAACAGGCGCGTGCGACGTACAATGGCTGCGAGGAGAGATGATTTATGCGCTCTTTAGGGGGCCACGAGAGCATTGTTGCTGAAGACGGTATTTAGGGTCTCGGTCTTTTTTGGGGATACTTGCCGGCGAGTATACGTTAATGGGCTGATAAGTAAAGGGTTGGCTATATTTGTGGCACGTGGCCTTTTTTTTAAGTTACCGGTTAATGTCGGAGTGAAATTATTGCCTTCTATGACTTCTTCCGACGATTTGTTAGTTTACTGAATGGTATCTAGTAATGTCATCGGGCGCGAAAGTTGTAGCTGGTCGTGAATTTTAATTGTGTATCAATTTTTAATTTTTTTTTTATCGTAGATTTACAAGAAAATAATAAATTTCAAAATCCACTTCAATCTGTACATGGCATAATGTAATATTATTAAATTACGTAAACTGATGTCACAGTTTTATATCAATACTTAGTGGCTGTATTGTAATAATAAAAAATATCAACTTTTACTAAAATCTATACATAAAAGTAGTGTAGAAGACTGGAGATGTGACATTTCAATTTTTCTTATTATCTTTACTAATGGCTGAATTTCCTCTGAATTCCTTGCGAATAAAATACGATGAAATTTCTATTCTTAGAATAAGTTGAAGGAATTTACAGCTGAGATATAATTACCATCGTTAAGCTTAAAATATTTATCTGATTCTCGGTATATATAGCGTAAGTTTTACCGATAATTTAAAATTCACACAGCATATTGCATTAAAGGTATGTTATAATTCAATTGTCAGGAATTATAACATTTTTTATTATAAATATCTGCCAATGTGTATTAAATATATTATGCGCCTTTTATGTAATTTCAGATAATCTCATATAAAGTAATAATGGAATTAAACTTATACCTTGATTAAATAAACTACACTCAGCAATCTATAGATTCCAAGCAAGTCATAATTTATTTAATAGGCACAAACAATTTTGGAGTAGGTATCTAATTCAGTAATTTATTAAGTTCAATATTTTATAAATAAAGGTACAATCTTCAAATATGTACGAAATTCTTTTTTTTAAGAATTTAAAAATTAACGACTAGTATATTTAAACCAAAAGATATTGGCATTCTCGGCCTAATCACGAATTTTTGATCTATTCAAGAATTATAAATCGTAAAAACATTTAAAAAACGAGTTAACGAAAATCGGAGCGATGGCATAAGATAAGTTAATATTAACTGTATTCTTAAGCTCCTTCTTAATATGAACAATCTAAATTTGAATGAAACAAGTTCATTCCTGCACACAACTAT
>JAPYZP010002292.1:13840-25687 GCA_030522985.1 Torymus sinensis
CACGCGCGCGCTTCGCTTTTCCCCCTTCCAAAGCTCTTCCCCTTGACGTGTATCCGGCGCGAAAGATCTTCCGGCTTCGAACATTTTTTTCTTCCTCTCGTTCTAACTCGCGCGCGCCCGCTTGCTTGCACCCGGACTTTTTTCAAACTGCTTTACGTCCGAATATGATTTTTTCGAGGCAAATTTCTCGGTGCCCCCGACGGCATTTGTAACATTACGAAAATCACTTCCATCTGGTGTATGGGCTCCAGAGATTTTCTTCGGTCTTCATCATAATCCCCTGCGCTTTGTAAGTGTACAATGAAAAATGACGTTTTTTCAAATCAATTTATTCAAATTTTTTTTGGATTAGAGAAGCCCATGTTAGTAGAAGGATAGAAAAATAATTGACTTCATAATTTTGATCAAAAGTAATTTAAGTTTAGTAAAGGTTAGTAGAATAAAAAAATAAAAAATTTAATGAACCATTGTCACCGTCGCCCCCATTACGAAATTGACTTTCTATACAAGAAATTCAGTTTCGTAAGGTGCCTGACGTTCCTTCCTATCCAAACATTCCTTTATCCCCGTTTATCCGATTTTCCGGCAAAACCTTCATCGCGGAGAAAACGAGGACTTTCACCTTCTACTATCACGTCACATGAAACGAAAAATATTCCAAAAGCTCAATTCATTTACAGAGTAATAATCCCATTTTGCGCTATAATAATCATTGTACTGAGTTATAGAGATATACGTTTTAGAATAACAGATTGGAATCCAGTGTTGTTGACTAAGCAATGCGGACTGGCTTGTTGCAAATCTCGTGGCGATATAAACAGCGATTGCTGTCGTAAGCAAATTACTTTTCCGTTGCGGAAAACGGTTGTGGTGCGGACTAAACGGACTTTTATAGCTGAGCAGATGATACATATTATATATGTTTCTAAAAGGCGCTGTGTCCGAGTTTAACTGTAGTGCATATTTATGAAGTTCTGTTTATTCTTGTAGATTGAACCCCAGGCACCGTATTTATCGGTATTCTGTTTGGTAGAGCTGGGGTTGTGTGATACAGTCGCAGCTGCGCTGTCTTTGTCTTTCCTGTTAAGAAAATTAATTTAATTAATAATATATAGCATAAGATTAAATCAACTTGTAGTATATCAGCATGATAAATTTAAATAAATAAACATCACAATCTACTCAACGCAAAAATAATGAAATGAATAACATTTATCGATATTTTTAAACATAAATTATGTTATTTATAGTCATATTCAGTGAAAACATTTTGGAACTCTATAATTGCAGAAAATAGACGAAAATGTATTTACTTTGTGTTCTGGAAAGCTCCTTTGGCAGAGAGGGCGGTGGATCCTAATCTTTCCTGCACCATTTTGGTTGAGTTTTGTTGTCGGTTGGTTATTGGTATTACAAATGAATTCGATGAGTTCTTTATGACAAGGAACGTTCCTTGCGACGATGACAATGGTTCAAAAACAGCCTAATTTCTTGTTGAGTTAAAAATTTCGATGTCTCAACTTTGATTAAATCACTGCGTAGGCTGTCACCGCAGATGTAATCGAAGATGTCTAGAAACTGAAGAAAAAAGGATTCTATTAATTACTCATCCTTATTTAATATAATAATAAAAGTTTGGGGCGCTACTAGTAATTGCCAAATTGTGATGGGTTTTAATTACTATATATATATTGTTTACCTGGGCACACTAGGCCCTACATTTCAAATGTATCGTTCATTTTTTATTTCATCAATCATTTATTAATTATGTCAATAGTCTAAAGTGTTATTACAAAATGAAACTATCAAATATTTATATCACGTTAACTTCTCTGTGATTATTTGAATATTTCATTTAATTTAAGCATTATTGACTGTCATTATTATTTCGATAATCATTAATTTAAAAGGAGAGTGCATCCCCTCCAAGAAACGGATTTCAATGGGGCTTTGAGAACCGATTTCTGGTCGATATTCTAACAATTAAGACCAGTGGTCGTAATATCACTACATAGCCCTTTTTTAAAGGTATGGATCGTCCAATTTTAATATGTTCTATTTTTTTCTTGTAAAACTGTCGAAAAAAGCTAAAATGTAAACTTTGTTAATTTGTTGTTTAAAATTATAATATTATCGAAAAATATAGTTAGAAATACCACCCATAAAATCATTAAAAAGAGAAGCGATATTTTCATCAGTTTTTTGATTCTATATTCAATTACTTTTATTTTTCTGAGAATTAAAATTTTTTAACAAAATAAAGCTTACATTTTTGCTTTCTCAGTGTACTTTGACAAGTTTTTTTCTGTCTCTTCCGTAACATAAATACTTCCAAGGTGACCGTAAATAGATGAGGATAATAAAGCAAAATAAAGCATGTTTGAGATTAAATGACACATATCTCAAGAGAAAGGGCCTATGAGATTGAATTACGAGCACTGGACTTTATTTTGGGATATCTTACATCGATTCTCAAAGCCCCGTTGAAACTCGTTCCCGGAGGTATGCACTTTTCTTGTTAATACTTATTAACCCGACTATGCAAAGAAAAATTTCGTAGAGACAATATATGCATTTTATTTTTGTAAAATATTACAAATAAAGGCATTCTACTCTATTCATATAAAAATTAAGACGGTGTATGTATCACCTTATGAATAGATTCAAATTTTTACATTAATTACTTTACATATTTGCATAATGCAAATTTTGGTTTTATAGTTGATTGGGATAGCAGTTTTCACATTTTTAGCTACTTACGCTATGGCACGTGATGCAAATGGACCAACACTAAAAGTTCCAGACGGTTACCAGCGTTACCACGACGGCTACCTTTGCGGGTCCTGAGATTCTTCGCCAACCTGTAATTAAAGAGAGAGAAATCATGTTTTTTTCATCGAGTGATTTCACAATCATCACAGGCGTCACAGCTTAAGACAGGTTTCATTCCCATAGTAAGCAAGCCGACTCGTTTCGGATCTGATTAATTCGTGTTTACTAGGAACAAACAATTTAAACCCTTCCGCTCTAACGTAAGTGAATGTTAGAAGTAGAAAACATTGGAAAACTTTTGGATCTTATTCGACTACATGAGAATTCATAAATATTTAACGAAATTATATTTTACAAGTGTTTTCTAACATCTGATTTCTTTAATTATTCTTCTCTTCCTCTCTTTTACGTTAATTTATATAACTTCAGAAAAGACATATTCACTTTTTTAGAAAATTTCTACACCACTTTACTACATAGTTAACATTTTCATTAGTAAAGACGATAAGGAAAAAATAACATGAAATCCATGAAAACGAAAAAACTTACCTAATACTTGCGAGAAATGTCGGAGAGTTTCCTTGACAGTCTAAGACCTTGCACCTCATGGACACATAAGAGGTACCAAATTTTTCACCACAATGAAGTTAATCTTAACACACACATCAATAGAACTGATCTATCAGAAGCAATGACGAGCGACAGGATCGAATTTTGATGAAATCGAATTAAATTTGACGATTGTGAGGTGTCGTCGTTTTGAGAATTTTGAATGATTTGGTTTGTTCGCGTCTGGTAGAAGACTGCGGAGTCTTCCGGTGCTGCCAGCGGCTTTTACGCGGAGGCGCGGCTCGCGGTCCCCACCTGACCAGCCGCTAGCCGTCCTCACATCGCGGCTCCAGGTGGGGGCTCGGGCTGAATATGCAAATCAGATGAGAAGCAGTGGCTCGATTTTTACAAAATAACAGGACTGATCGACTAATTGAAAATTCGGGATCGTGATTACATACGCCTTGTTTTTAATGTAGTCTCTGCGAACAGACCGGGGTCCAGGTAGTTTTCTATTTGTCGGCCATTTTTACAAGTTTTGTATAATTTCGAATAGAATCAGTAGAAGAGTTGGATTGCCTAGTTTTTGGATGGCTCATTGCAGAAGACTAATGATCGTTATCGTTTCCAGATCTTTCTAGAATTACTTGCTTAATACTTTTATTATATAAATATAAATAATATTCGTAAAATATAAAAATTATTAAATAAATTGGTGATTTTAGTTTCGAACATTATGACACATTTATTAATTTATACAGATTAAATTCCAATAACTATTTTCACTAAATTTTGAATCTACACAATATAATGCAGCTCGCACTTGCCTGAGGAACCCTGACGGAAAAATAAGTATTCACATTGTTACTACTTTTAAAGTTATATTAATATTAATGTCGGGGAGTACCATGGTACCATGGTGTATTGGCTACAGCCATTACACATATATCTTAAATTATCTTAGGTACATGAAGCAACTTACATGTTTATACGCAATCCACGTGTATTTACTTTAATCTGATCAATTAAATGAAAATTTCGGAAATTATATTCGAAACTGTTCAATTTTGATGTATACTAGGCAACTATAAAATAAATACTAAATATCAATCATATACATAAATGTTATTGAACGCAGACTGGTAAAATTTCCAAAACAGCTATTATAAAGAGCAATTTCAGGTTAAATTAACTTACTAATTCACTAAAAGTTGAAAATGTATGAAAATTAAAAAATCTCAAAAATAATTTTGTAAAAACTGCGAAACGGGGATATTTAGTCAAGTAATTTTCAGTAGGATCTTTAATCATCCCCACTCCACTCATTCTTACTTCTTTCCCCTCTATCCTGGCATAGCAACAAAATGGCGAACACATTGATGTATGCCAAAATTTCATGGATATTAGAGTTTCAACGAATGATATTTAGTTTTAGAAAGCAACAAAGACGCATTTACTGATAAAATACGTTAATTTATTCATTGTAGAAATTATGTTTGACGCGTTATAATGTGCAGTTAAGGTAAACTAGAATCTGATGCAACATTGAATTGAGTGTCGTCAGTACGCCATGCAGACATCATGGAACGTTCTTCCCAGCATCCGTGGTGCTCATGTGCAAATCTAGAGTTGTTTATTTCACTTAATCCGTAGCTAACTACGTCAAATTTTCTTCCAAGTATTTATGGGAGTCTTGAAAAACCCAGATATCACCATTTACGTGATTCGAGTATAGGATTTATGGGTCTCTGATTTTTCGTAAATTTTTGTTTGTTAGTTCAAAATCTTTCTTTATATAACGATTTTTTGATTTTTACATTTTTTACTGTGCATCTATTTTTGCTTTCAAATTAATGAGTACGCCCAGTAGGAGGAAAATTGCGCGTCGATGTTGTGATCGGTTGCAATTACAAAGTTGCAGGCGCATGAGCGACTACATCATTCGATGCAGATGGAATGGGAAAATGTCCGCACCCGACTTGTTTTCTCAATATTATACAAAGTGTCACCGGTTAATACCACACGCGAACCAGCCGTACGAGTTCGATATTTAAATATCTAATGATTAGGAGATACATCGACATAGGATTACATTCGCCTCTGGGTATTGCACATGAGTGCTTTTATTTACTTCCCGGTGTGCCTCCAAGATCACTATGAAGATTCTGCGCATGTGTCGAATACGTGACCACTTCCACGCACGATTACTGGAAATCATCATAATTCAATGTCCTTAAATTCTGTACGGCCGCGATGACGCGGATGACATCTGCGCACTTTCGGAACTTTCCATAGTGTGTTGTTTTTTATTTTTCTCCTTTAGATAGAATTGAGGACAGTCAACCAAGCTAATTTCCATCACTAGTGAATTTTGGAGGGTCAAAAAGTCACGTAACAGTTGTGCTCGAGTTGAATTTAACGATTTTTTTCGTTAAAGTTGATTGTATTTCGCTATAATGCGCATAAGAATCTTAATAAAAAGCGCTATTTTTCTAGAATTTTACAAACCCGTTTCTATGCGCTTTTCAAATCGAATCGCCCAATGCATAGTCTAATAGTCTGATGCCTCTTATGAATATCTAATGTGCTGTTTGTCTCATAATTGATGGAGAAAATATGCTGCTTAAAGTTGAGTATTTAATTCTAAGTTCATTTGATACTAGCGAAGTGTATAATGTTGGTATATACATAATTAGTAATTCAGTCTTGTAATACAATATAGGGATTGGTATTATATCATGAAATAGACTGAGTTTTCACAACAATAGATATTAATAAATCTTATTCTTCTATGAATTTACAAAGAAAAATCAAGTACAAAAGTTCTTTCCTAATGATGAACAGCCCATAATTAAATTATTTTTATCTAACATAGAAAAGACATAATACTTCACTCATATAATGTTTCAGGAAATCTATATTATTTTATACTATATTTTATAATAAATATTTAATGTCAATTATTAAATATTTGAATTACCGAATAATATTCGTTGCTAAAATCACTTACTGTGACAAACAATAACACTTTTATTAGAGTTACAAATTTGATAGTATTTGAATTGCTTATTATTTCCGCAATATTTGAATACATTATAATTTCATTTCATATGTATTTTAAAACTTGCAAATATATTTTCGATAGACACTATTTTTATAGTAGTCTAAAGAAATAAATTTATTGGCAAATAAAGTTATTTTCCTGTTTGGACTGATTGCAAATTTAACCGGAAATTATAATTGAATGAAATTCTATATATTCACCATTTTCATGTATAATTTCTAAATGTGAAAATATATATTCTTATATTTTTGAAGTTTTTCTGTTGAAAATATTGTTTTTTATTTACTTACAGAATAATCTCAATTAATTTATTAGAATTCAAAATTAAGAAGCTATTTTGTATCTATAAATATACTTATCTCGTATGATTGCACGCTGCTACAAAATATTCAAATTATAACCTACTTAATTTGGGTGTAACTGGAGATCAAGTTTATAAACATACATTGCATATATGTCTCTGTAAAAATTAGGTGAAAGTATAATATTTACGCCGATTGTTTTACTTGAAACTGTTCATTGCATCCAGAAAAATTCTTTTTCTATTTAACAGTTTGGTCAGATTAGAAACACATTTTATTTGCATTTCTTATTGAGTTATTTTTAAATCACATGTTATAAAATATTTGAAATATTTTCCGTGTTGAAAAAAATATATTTTTATTAATAAATTTTTATAATTAAAAAGTTATGAATGGTTTTATAAATTAATTTTTATATCTTATTTGAAATTGATATATATTTATGATAACTTTCGAACATTATTATTATTCATTAGAGAAAAATTTATAAATTTAGAATACCTAATGGATGAAGCTCGGTATAAATGGAACATCTAGGAAAAAATGTTATAAAAAATATATACAAATTATAATTGAAAAAATCCGAATACGCACATTAGATACTACCTTATAAAATATAATATTATACGCAGCGTGAAATTCAATTAAAAAAACTTACCAATATTTCTTAACTTTCCCAAAATTGCTCGGACAAAATGAAACATTTATTTAATTATCGCGTATGGGTTATGAATATAATAAAATAGCAAACGTTAGACCAGCTATCAACGTATAAAAGGTGCCTCGCTCCTCCTCTGGTTCGTGAACCTCTTCGATATGTCTGATCCCAATGTTACTTTATTTTATGTGCAAGTATCTCGTGTAAATTTCATAGACTACTCAACAATATTTTATTTGTAAATAATAATATATTATGCACCACGGGAATAAAGTGAGCTGTGCGGTCCCCGTGTACGAGCTGTCGCACGAGCGAAGCGAGGGCGAAGCGAGGGCGAAAAACGCGCAGGTTCGCACAACCCACTATTTTTTAACAATATCCTAAAGGTCGTAGTTTATTCCCGCCGAAGCGGGAAAAAAGTGCTCCGATCATTTCCTATATCCCCACTCTAGTTCCCAGCGCCACGCACATGTATGCACCATTTCGTGCATGAACTAAGTATATGATCACAATTGCAAAAACTGTAGGCAACTTAGGCGTGTATGTCTCGCACTAGCAATGAACGCAAGGCGACACTATAGTGCGCAGCGATTATTGATCGTGGGTGAAGTATATACTTCACGTTCATGTTGCATAAACTACTATTCTTCATCTTTCAACCATTTATTTCAGAAAAGCCCTAGACAAATTTCCAGAAAATAAAATAAAACTAGAGAAACACTAAGTCCCAAATTTATAGTCGTCACTTGGCACTCAGCACTTGGAATTTAATATGACGGCAATGTTAATTGTATATCTGTATATATTGAATTCCAAGTGCTGAGGGCCAAGTGACGACAATAAATTCGGGCCTAAAATACGCAAATCGTAGAAATCGGCAACCCAAGCTTTGATCGGGTTTTATGCCTTTTCAACGTCAACTTTATACGGTCAGAACGTTTTAAGGAATCAACTTTTTTAAATATTTCTAAAAAAGCAAATAAAAAGTTATCTAGGACGGTTTTAGAATAAAAAGCTAAAAGTTAAAAAAAGGTTTTTACATTTTTTTTTTATATTTTCAATCTTTGAAAAAATGGTGTCTCTCAAGACTTTTTTCATTGTATTTGATTTTTCTCCTATATTATTCGGTGAACAGAATAAGAAATGCGTGTGTGCGTGTGCCTGTTAAATTTTTTATTTTCTATGTTAATTATCTAAAGGGAAACAAATTAATTTGTTCAAAACATCTTTCTCAGTAATTGAAGTATAATATGATCCTTTTGCAATTTTTCGAAGAAGTAGTGTTTGCAGAGCTAATGAGAATCATTGTTGAATTAATAAATCTATCCATAAATTTTTGGAATATGTAACGTTAAAAAATGTTTATATCTCTCGAAAATGGCTTTGCACGTTTATGCAATATACGTTTACAATTTGATAAAAATTGAATGAATACTTTTTGAGATATTTAAAATAAAAAATGTAAGTTCAGAGCGCTCACATGTTCCTTAATGTAAATAAAACCATTGTTTAATATATTTGGTGATAAAGGAAATTAGAGGTTTTCAAAATTTATTAACTTATATAAAAGTGTTGTTTTCTCAAAAATAATGCAAATTAATAAATTAGGTTTGAGAAAGCTAAATACCAATGTACCTAAATTGGCAGCGATTTTGTAAAAGTTATCATTTTGCAATCTTGAAGTATGGTATAAGAATTACTTGAAATATTCAGTGATAATAATAAAAATTGACTTTTTGATGATTTATTAATTTATATTAAAATATTGAATTATAAAATGATATCATGTAATAGTAAATTAAAGGCAATATTTTTTATTAAATATATTAAGTTCATTAACACGAAAAAATTAGTATTTAAATATATGTTCGATAACAGGCTGGTTTGTCGAGACTCCGAAATATGAGAATTACTGGCAATCCTAATCGCCTTTCGAATGTTAGTCCTTCAAACCAGTCTAAGCTACAGTATCTATAAGTAGCATAACGTATAAGTCCACTATACGACCATTCCCACATCGCCACTCGTAGCGTAGCTACATTCATCGAACTGTAAAGCACAAAAAAAGGATTAAACAATAACTAGCTTTTCTATCAAAACAACGTCATCTTTATTAAACAATATCAAAAATTTAAATATACACGTCTCTTCTTTCTTTAAATCCTATAATACACAAAAATAACAAATACTCTAAGCTTCAATGGGATTACATGGTTTCAGGTTGATCAGGCTATTCGAGTGTTCGGCAAGCTCGACAATACTGACACGGCCGCGTTGCCGCACAAACTTGGCCACAGCTTCAAGTTCTTGATGCGATATGTAGATAAACTTGCCGCGGTCGTCGATGACACCGCTGAGGATTCCGTCAAGTTGCATTTGTTGTACGCGTTCGATCACCGCAGCGGTCTTCATGTTAAAGTGTTGCGCGAGATCCTCTAATATAACGACTTTGTTATGTTTAATGTAGTCCACGAACTCCTGGAGTAGATTCTTCTGTTCATTCTCATCTTTCTCTTCGTAGCCTTCCTCTTCGACGCTGAAGGCCTCCTTGAGCTTGAGATATTCCTCATGCTCGCGTCGTTCTTTTTCCTCACGGGCTGCCTTCTCAGCCTCCTCGAGTCGTTTCTCCTCCTCGCGCTCGCGTGCACTCTGCTTGTCGCGCTCCTCCTGGGCCAGCTGCTCGCGTCTCTTGCGCTCTTCGCGATCACGATCCTCTGCGGAAGAACATGTTTACGGTTTATACAACGCTTGGCAGAGTTAAATGATTAAAATAATGAATTTTATTATTTATTTTTTTTTGCACTAATTTAATTTTATAAAGCTAGTTACTTTATTTCTAATTTATACCATTTCTGTCTCTCAAAAATACTTAAATATTGCAATATAAAAGATATTATCAAGGTAACGATAAAATTAAATTTTACTTGAATTATAATTTAATTTTTCGTTTATAACAATTACAAGAATTTCAATAGAAATAAGTATTAATTTTTAAAAGGCACGCTATCTGCATGAGATACAGAGATATTCATTAAGTTATATATAATAGGGTTAGTATAATAGTTATATAATAGTTATAATAGGGTTAACTAATAATACCATATTATCCAATGTTAGGGGTCAAAGATACTGTGTTCTATGCATTATTTCAAATTAACAAATTATCGCTGTTGTACGATTTTATAAATAAAAAGAAAATAAGGTTTAGCTCGAGGTAATTTGTCCGAACATCTAATTCGACCACAAAGACATTTCCTCGGCGCTCCTTCATGGAAAAGCTTAATTATACATATAAGTCGCTGAAAATTATGGGTTATAAATCATATCACAATTTTCCGAATTATTTTAACTTGTTTACAAGAGAATTAATCCGAAAAGTAGTTGTATTAACTACACATTCTAAGTGCACAATTCGCTATTTTTTTTTATTTTTTTTTTTATTTAACTCTTAGCTTGACGAATTTCATTTCTAAGTGCCCGGAATTTTTCTTTTTCCAGTTGAAGATTTTATTTTGCTGTATGTTTGTACATTTGTGTCGATTTTGCCTTGAAAAAAAAATTAAAAAACTTTCTATGATTAAATTTACCGAAATAAGCAAACGACGAAACATAGTCAATCGCTTTTATATACATTTTGACTTCGTGTGAAGTCAATATCACTTCTAGGACGTCCGCAAGTTTTTTCATTGTATAAGATGTACTATATTTTAATGTCGGTCAAAACAGCCCTCTTTAAACCTACTTGCAGAAACATACAACAAAATTTCTGCTTAAGTCGGTCGAATTAATCGAGTTATCTTATATATAAAGCATGATCTACCATTGTAACTTCTATGATATCGTATGAATAGGCAACTTTGATAATATTTGAATGCAACTGCAAATATTTCATGAAAGACTTTATTTGGAAAAAAACAATGAGACACAAAAAGAGGCTCTTAATTGAGGATCACGAAATCAATTAAAATATTAATACGTTGCCACACTTCAACTATCAAGTTCGAATTAGTTATATTTAAAAAAATATTGTAAAAAACTTTAAATTGTGAACCATTCCAAGATTAAGGTATCGGTAACACTTATCGACGTTACTTTTTTTCGTATCTTTTTCATTTTTTAATTTTCACGAATTATCTTTGTTTTCCACTGGTTTTTTTTTATTAAATCCAAAAAATTGTTTTATTTTTTCAAAAGTTATACTAACTAAAAGTGAAAGTATCAGAAACATCTATTTTATATGATCAACTTTAAACTATTGTTATTAAAAAAAATAATAATATTTTTTAATTATGACGAAACAAATGTACAACTACTGCTGCGTCGTTCTTCACTTAATGGGATTTAAAAACATATTCCGAAGACCGAGCAGAATACGTGATCCAAAAATGAAAGCCTCCTCTCATTCGATATATACCTAACTATTTCACAACAGAAAAATTAAAGCTCTATACAAATAAGTTCCAGAAACAGTTATACGAATAATATGGGTTAGCATATCTATA
>JAPYZP010002293.1:0-14670 GCA_030522985.1 Torymus sinensis
GTGCAAAAGCAAAAAGAGAAAGAAAGAAAGGCGAAAGAGTAAACAGAGAACGAGAGCTCCGAGTATAAGCCTTAATCGAGATGCAATTACGGGAGTGCGCGCAGAGTCTGTGCGGAAGGTGCACACGCGACGTGTTTGCGCACTTGCGCGCCACAATTATTTGGCGCGCATAGCGTCGCTGCCTGAGATGCGTGTGAGTGTGTACAGCTGCTACAGCTGCTCGAGGTGTGTAGGGGGGAAAACGAGGCGAGGAGAGCGAGAGAGCGGAAGATTTCGCAGCGAGTGGCTGGATCGCGATTCGCGAGTGGATGTGTACGTGTGTGTACGATGATGTGACGAGCGGAAGCGACCGGATGGAAACTCTCGACTGTTCGATTGAGAGAAGTTTATTTTACTCCATTGTCAGCCAATTATGACAGAAAAATAATGAAAAATTTTATTTTATTTGGCGCAGTATTTTTAAAAATGTATAATAACTTGGCGAAAATGGAATAATCATAGAAACATAGCTTTAATTGTAAGATAATATAGTAATATCACACTTTGATATACTATAACTATAAATATCCAGATAATAGCTGGATTATTCATGTTTCTTTTTATTAAAAGATCAATAATTCTCTACTACGTTTATCTTCACTTAACCTGATTACAGAAAAATCACTCTTTTTGTTCTCACGTATCTTAATAATAACCAATAATTACGACATGTAATACGAAAAAGTAAGAGAGGAGATAAATATCCCGTCGTTTAATAAAAGAGAAGACATTTTATAAGTAGTATCAATACTCTCCTTTAGTCATAAAAGAACAAAGAAAGGAACTACAATATAGAACAAATAAGATAGGAAACGTGAACGTAACATATATAAGACGCAGGGAGATAATCGTCCTCGACGCTTCACCCCCTCATTGTCACCGAAGAAAATGTATCATTACGCGGCCCGGTGACACTAACGATTATTTCAGAACGAGGTTTGATGAAAATTCCAAGTTCCGGTCGTCAGGAACAATTACAACAATGCGATTCGGAGTATGTTATTAAGTTGAGCGAGAGAGAAAGAGAGAAGGAGGGGGGGGGGAGTGAAGTGAGCCTGACTTTGGAAAATTGAAGTCTATTATCAGAATCAACACTCCGAATGTTAACTTTAATTGAATGTTGCCGTAATGTAAATTCAGTTGATTGCACTGAATTAGATTGATTCAAAGTTGTTTCGACGAAATATTTATCCTGCGCGCACTTCCTGCGTTTGAATTAAGGGATTATTTATTCAATAAACTTTTAATTCATGCAAATCATTTCAAAAGCTAAAGTTAATTGCACGTACAAATAATGAGAATTTCCATAATGGATTTCACGGTTTACATATATAGTTTTGCACGACTAATTTATAGAGAGATATTTCAAAAATGAAAGATCTTTTATTTTAAGCAATGAAAAGCATTTTAAAATAAATAAAAATAGTTCAGTTTAATAGTTGACTAGTAATTATAAAGTTTTAAATATTAGAAAATTAATTCTAGACTTGAGTGTTTAATGGAGCTTCTGTATCGATTTTTAATAGAGCAAATAGAGTATAGTACTATTTTTAACCGATAGCAAAGATATATTACTTTTATAAAAAATATTAAGTGTATAATATATTAAGTAATATATAATAGTATAGATTAAATACTCTCTAAATTCAAATAAGTGAAAAATTCACTTCTTCCACAAGTCAACAAGATTCTCACTTATGAATAAGTTAAGTTTTTACTTATTTGAATAAAGATTATAAAGAAAATAAACTTTGTAAATGACCGCCGTTGCTTGTATACATATATACGTAATTAATGACAAAATAAAATTGTATTAATCAATTTATTATTATGATTTTTTAAGATGGCACCGATGTAAAGATATATGTGAACAATAAAAAGCGTTATATTTCTACGAGTTTACAACCGTTCCTTCATACACGGAGTACAAAAAGATATTTTTACAGTAGTCGACGATGAAATTCTTACAAAAAAAAAGAAGAAAGTACGTACACCGTTTGACTTCTTATTCAAAATATATTTCGTGGTCGGCTATTTACTCTCCAAATAAGTGAATATTGCCATATAACAAATGAATTTTCATTTATTCAAATTTATAAAGTACATTATCTTAAATTCATATCCCATTTATTTAGTGAGACAATATTGTCTACATTTCTAGATATTAATCAAGCACAAGGCGGATGAATATTTTGCCGTGTTTATACTCCAAACAATTAAAACAATCAAAATTTAAATAACACAATCTTTACAATATCAGCGCCATAAATTCCCTAAAAACACCGCGCGCACAACACTCCTAACCAGTCAAGCACAATTAATTCACTCTCCTGTTTCCCGCGCTTAAACCAGACTGCGGACAACAAAAGAGGAGCTAAGAGAGAAAGAGCGGCGCAGAGCTTCTTTCTCCGACAAATGCTCGTCTTAAAGTCACGACTGCAGGCGAGCGCGCGGCACGCCCACTTTAAAAGCATCTTCTGGCGCTCGCTCCGGGCCGCCTCGCCGTGCAGCCTCTCTAACGCAATAATTGCAAAAGTGTCCTGCGGCGCAAGCTCAATCAGGTGGCGCATGTTCGCGCAACCCACCGAGCCAGCAGCGCCGCCGCTCCCTGAAAGGAGGTCAATCTACACTTTTAAGATGTGCGCCCGTCGAGAGAAAGAGCTTTTAAGGACGACACGCGGCGGCAGGGGGCTTTATTTCGCAGTCTCCAATGTGTATGTGAGAGTATGTTCTTTTTATTTTTGACGAGAGAAAGAGGCATTGCGGGTTATTACGGCGAAATGCCCGCGAAATAAAGCGGAGATGGCGCGCGCGCGGCTACACGTAGAGGGGTTTATGGCTTAGAGTGGATTTTTTTAAGCGTCGCGCGTCTCGCACGCACGCGTAATGCTAAGGAGAGTTGTGCGCCGATAAATTCCGAGATGTTATGGTTTACTCTCTCGGCTGCGGCGGGGATTTTGTTTTGTTGTTTTCTTCTTTTCTTTTTTCGAAAAAAAAAGTATTTTTTAACTGCGTAATGTTATGGGAGCGGAGTTTAAAATAAAAGTTTTCGTGCGTTGGAAGTGCGCTTTTAAATCTGAATTCGCTGCTGGAATAATAGAATGAATGGCACCGCTGTACGGTGAAAAATATTTTTCAGGAGTAGGATACTTGCATGTAATATTAATTCTTCAGTGTACTTTATTAAAAGATCCAATGTAGTTAATTATAACTTGGATAAAATGAACCGAGCGTGGAAATTTCATGAAATTTTTCTAGAATTCCGACTAAACGCGTTACTCAAATATAACAGTCATAATTTGATATGAGCAATGTAGCAAGCTCTGTAATTCTTTTTAATCAGACGAATGATCCAATAAACCATATGTCTCTCGTTGGAAAATGAAATGAAACGATTCGTAGTAGTATATATCTACCTTTCACGAATATCATCGTACATTTTTAATTTGATATTCGCTAGTCCGCTTCACAGTGTATTGCATAACACTTCACCGTACTCGCTTCATAATTCACTTTACTTTTTTAACCACCACCAAGTGACTAAGTTTTTCCATAAAGTAAACCCTTTTCAAATGCAATAATAAAAGAAAAGAAAAACATAACTAATAATGTTAAAACCTATAATACCATCGTTCATACTGCACATAGCAACCTGTTTCATCATGTCGTAATAAAACGTTGATAAGTACACACTCGAACGTCGACTAATATCGCTGAACGACGAGGA
The DNA here is from genome assembly GCA_030522985.1 of Torymus sinensis. Lineage (NCBI taxonomy): Eukaryota > Metazoa > Arthropoda > Insecta > Hymenoptera > Torymidae > Torymus > Torymus sinensis. Next base: position 3,767 of record JAPYZP010002293.1, read on the forward strand.
CGAGAGAAAGATGCGCGACAGACGATCACCGCTCGGCTTACCGTCTACAATATATATATAGAGGATCGCGACGTCTGGAGGCGATCGACGTCAGCGCGCCGGATGATTCGATGAATCTTGCGGGAAGGGGGGCAAATCGCAGGTGCGCGATCGAGATGGAGCTTCCGTCCTCCCCTCACCTCCTCCCCCGGGGGGGCATAAATATTTCTGCCGCTCGCTCGCGGGCTATTACCTCCCGCGGCCGTACGTTGACACCGTTTCCCATCCCTCTCTCCCACCCACACATGTATATAGGTACACATAGCTTTAAAGGGTTCTATATATCCCGCTCCCGCGAACCTTTCAATTCCGTCTATACGTCTTACCTTACACACACCGCGTGTTACCCGATTTTTCTCATTTGTGCGGGTGGCGCCGCGCTCGCCTCGAATTGTCCTTTTCCGCTCTCTCGGGTTTTCTGCTGGTTCATCGCTTCACCGCCGCCGGACACGTACGAAGGTATTGCCAGCCGCAAGACACGCTGCTTCGATTTTTCATTTTTCCACTCTCCCCTCCTGCCCGGATTTAAGCTGGGAAAATGCCTCTCGCCTCCCATCGCCCGCTCCACTTCCGCGTATATGTATTTCAATGTAAATTCGGGTCAGGTCGACGCGCGCGGCGACGAAGTGACTGTTTCGTTGAGACCGCTGATAGAGTTGGTTTGATAGATTCGCTCGGTGGGATATTTCTATCGTGTGGGTGGAGGACGGGGAGGGCTTTTTGCTCTTCGATTTTGGATCTCGAGCTTTGTATACACTTGTAGTATAGTTTTTAAATTTATAAAATCAATCAGTGATGATAGTGATTTATGAGAATGCGATTTCGGTTGCAGGTTTGGATAGGAAATGAAAATTTACGGAAAAAGCGGAAGAAGCCGTTAAATTATTGGATACTAGGGATGGATATGTATATGCTTCGTCCCCTGCTCGCTCCGCTCGCCAACCCCCGTTAGTCCTATATGTTGTTATATTAATCAATTGCTTTTAAAATATATTAAATGTAATTTAGAATATAATATGTTGAAACTGTGAGTTTCTATTTTTTCAATGAAATATCATTTTTCAATTGATCATGTACTTAAAAAAAGTAGTCTATAATACCTAAAGAATAGTATCTTTTGCATTTTCTGAGACAAAAACTTGCCTACTTTTCTTCTGTATTGCATATAATATTTTTAGATTTTTTTCAAAAAAACATAAATAGGCACATTTTTACGTTATTTTGAAGGGGGGTGGGGGCTGAGGGGTCCTTGAGTCGTAAGCAGTTTCTTACAACTATATAATATAAATAAATATATATAAAAAAATATATATAAATCGATATTTATAATATGGATATTTTTCTCGATAACATATCGATATTTCATCCGGCATTTTCGATTTTGATGCAGCTTTAAAATCCATAAACGATTTTGAAAATTTATCGAATTTCTTTGGTTTTATGCTCAAAAACCGATTTTGAAATTTCTATTTTTCTCATTTTTTATATGATAGGGTACAGGGTAAATTTTTTTCAATTTTTGGGAATGCGTTTGAAAGAGCATTAAATTACCAACATTTTATTTAAAAAAAAAATTAAATATCTATCGTCCTTCATTTGTTATGAAGGTAAATGTGTAATTTTCTTCTATAATTTTTATCTCAGAAACTATTCCATATTTTTACACGAAATTTTTACCACTTATTAAGCAGAGAATACTTCTACCTCTAAAAATGTCAAGTTTTATCGATTAGTTAGTTAGTGATAAAAACTTTTTACTGCTGTTTTTTTCTGCCCAAATAATTACCATCTCTTCTGGGCAGCTGGTCGATTTGAAAATTCGAAAAACTAACATAAACGCTGCCTTTTCAATCATAAAATCTCATAATTTTTCTACTTATTTCTATGATTTTTATTTTCCGGTGTCTATATAACAGCAGGAGTGGTGAAGAGTTTCAAACACTATAAATATACAGAAAGGAAATAAATACAAAAACTAGAATGATTGAAACATCCTGACATCGTTTCAAAAAATAGAACGAAGGCTCGACGGAAGTTCTGCACCTTTTTAATTACAAGAAATTAATTACTCATTTCGTTTTCCTCACCGTACATCAGGCGAATCTCCGACGAGAATACCGCCAATACTTTCGATTTATTTCCCCTATTCTGTGTAGCTACAACGAAATCAACAATAATATCTGACAATCCTCAGATCTAATTACAAAACTCGAATAGCGATCACGCGTTCCGATAAAAACTATACGACACAGCGCCACTTCAATCAAGAAAAGAACCAACTCATTACCCGGCAATTCGCGCTCGCTAAAAACATCACATGCTTGCCAAGCTAAGTGCTTCGGCCGCAAATTGATCAATAACATTAGCGCTTGCGGAGCGTGAGATAGAGTCGACTTCTCTATACTCCTACACGAGAATAAATAAATCGACGCGTTCGATTCTCGCCGCTGCAATATTTACGCGCTACGAGTTTATAGAGTCCCGAGCTCTGGCTTTTTTTACAGCGAGATATGAAGCCGCTGCACACGCACACGCACACGTCGGTGGTATATAGTAGCGCGCTCGCCTGTGGCTATATCATAAACGGGGATGGGGAGTTGAAGACGCGCCGACGCAGAGCTGTCGATCGGTTGTCAGATGGTATGAGACGAGCTAATGGCTAATTAATTAAACATGAAGCGGCTGCAAGCGAGCGGATGTATAAAAATATTTAAAATATTTTTTCAGTGCAACCGGTATTCTAACCTTGTCCCGTCTTTCATTTCTGTTTCTGATTTAAAAAATCCATTGAATCAAACGCTCTGCTTTTTAAACGCGGTTCAAGTATGATATTAGATTCGAAAAAAAATCATTTTCAAATTCATTTATCATTATGTTTATTTGTTTATTTATTTTGAAACGCGCATAAGTCCTTCCAAGTGTAATGAAAGTTGCGGAGGACACTGCTGAAATATACAATAGTTAGAGAACGCAGCGTATTTTTAAAAAACTAGATATATTTATGCTGGATGTGAAAATGTATATCAAAAATTTGGTCATTAATATTTTATACATTTCAATCTAAAATCGCAGCTTATTAACTATACTTTAGATGAAATGCATTGTACGTGTTAAACCGTTCTTACATCCCGGCCCATATGGACCGATCAGCACAATACTTTTTCGATCACGGCCACTATTCATCGCGACCCGACTTCATTCGAAGACCTATACCCTTTCGCCTTCGCACTCCGTAAACGTCGAAACTTCCACTTTCCACCTCACTTGTCGCGCTAAAAATGACACACACATACCCACCCGGGGGGGGTCCAAAAATTTTGTTTGCACTCGCTCTCTCCCTATATACGGAAAAGTTCATCGACGGAATCGATATACGCACGCAAGCGCGCTATAGGGCTATATTTATAAGAGCCTGTGTTTTCAATGGCGTTGGGGCACGTAGGCTCGGAGGAGGGGAGCTGCATTCGCTCGATCGTATGGATACTAATGCATTATTTATGGCCGCGGCGCGCCCGTGTGCCAATGAACTTTGAAACTCGCTCTCGCTTTGTGTCGCTGTTGCTGCTGCGTTGATTTGACCGCTGAAAGAAGTTCGCGTAGCGACGCTAGCTCAACGGCATAGCCTATCATTACGATTGGTGCAGTTCGATTTTCGTGGAATTGTATTATAGTTGTGTCGATGCGAATAATGGTCATTGCGATGAAAATGATGTTATTTTTTTATGCGTCGCATGAACTATTTATACTAAATCGTGATTATTGCTCGTAGCGGTGAAATTATCGGTCTTGGTTATTCTTGGTGAACGAGTGAATTATTGATTGCTCGATCTGTAAATATATTATGATTTATGATGTCATTGATGTATACTTGTAGATTTTTAATGTTTTGTATTGTTTTAACAACGGAAAAGCTTCTTTATAAATCTAAAATGATAAAGTATCTGTAAAAAGATATAAATGTACTCTTTACAATGAATTACTGCAATCAATAGCTATTTCACTCTTTATAGTGAGATTTTAATAATAGTCGAGCTTCTGTACTAATTGCAAGGATCCTACTCCTTCATTTCATTAATAATGAAAACATCCTCCTCTACCTCCATTATCAAATGACGGTCGGCTTCAATTTGAATCTTCGATCAAATAACGAAGGAAATCGAAAAAGGCCGGTAGCTCCGTGGAAAAGTCTATATACCCGCGTTCTGGGCTCGCGTACAAAAGCTCGCCTCCTCCCTTTTCAAGCCCCGTGAGATCGATTGATAGCGCCCCACGGAAAATCTCTTGTTAATTCGTATCCGATAGGGGAATTTTCTCGATAGCGACTGGACGCGTGTACCCGCTGGAGCTTTTATTCGTTGAGCATCGATGACCGAATTTCTATCTCCGCTTATACGAGTCCGCCCGCTCTGGAACTTGCATTAGCGGGGAAAATTTTTGCCAGATCGCTTTTTCGTCCCAGCCGACCGGATGGATAGAGTGAATTTTTAATTCTGAATATCGGAAAATTTTCATTTTGCCCCAATTGGAACATACTTTTGTGGCTATTTCATTGATGGTACCAAAATTTTTAGTAGAAGGAAGATATATTACATCAAGAGTACAATCAACTGCGAAATGTTCGGAAATAAAGCTCTACTTTTGAATGGTAACTAGCGTCTGTGAGTTCTGGAACCCGCTCCAAAATAATTTTTTGAAAATTACGGGCTACATGGATTTTTTTTTAATTTGATTCCTCTATAACTTTTAATAAAAAAATTAAAATGTACAGAAACTATAACAAATTTTAACAAACGTAAATTTATTGAAGGTTTAACGTGGTGGATAATATAATAACCATAAATTACCTATTTGTTAGCTGACTTTACGGATAAGAACAATATTCTGCTTTCATTTGATAATGATGTACCGATTTTGGCATTAAAATTTGATAACTTTGATATTTCAACTATACTAATAATATACTTTTAAGTACATTGTGTTATTGTTATTAATTATCGCTTCTATGTGATTAACCCATTAACTATAAAATATCGTTAATTTTCTACCAGGGATCTTGTGACATTGTAGTTCGTATATTTATAAAAGAATTTTATTCTTTATATATAAGAAATGTATATAACATGTACAAAAACATTTGATGAAATTACTTGAAATGAAAAACTAATGTTTTTTAAAAGTATAAATATAACAGTATTTATCTATTGTACAGAAAATTCCCTTTTCTATGTTATTTATTATGTTACTTTGGAAACTATCTAAAATAAATATACAAGCAAAACCAAATTTACGAAAAAACTTTTTTCCTTTGAATTCGAAACTACAATAATATGGCAATTCAATATATCTTTAGCCCTTCCACTATCTTCAATCGAATTATTATCATTATCCTAAAATTTACTAAATCTTCAGTACATCATCGTCGATTCTCTTTTGCTTGCTACTTCTCATCCAGGATCGACCATCGCAACAGAAAACTAAAAGAATAACATTTTTCGTACAATTCTATTATGATACCCGGCTATTGTACGATCACTTGGCAAAACTCGACCGCTGCCTGCAGGCCGACTCGCAAAGGCCAAAAGTGTGCCACGCTATACCGCATATACTGGCGCTGACCCGCAGACCGGGCAAAATTCAGTCCGGATCGTCGCGCGCGGGGCGATTTATCTCCTCTCCCGAAATCTATCCGTAATTTTATACGACGTAAATCTAATTCGGCCGAGAGAGCGAACCGCACCCGTTTTGTATCCCCGACAATGTCGCGTCCCCGCCCGCGCGTACCAGCGGCTATCGTTAAATCACCATAATTGCAGATCCCAGAGGTGAACCGCACGCAGCAGAAACCGCTCGTCAAAATCCCCCGTACGCGAATATAGATATATGTGTATGCGCAGACTTGTATGCATATACGTGTACATGGTCGTATTGTTTTCTCTCTATTTGCGGTAAAGCCCGCGCCTTTGTACGGTTGTAAAAGCTTTACTGCCGCCTGAATTGGCTTGAGATTTGTTGCTGGCTGCTTATAAATACGTTTTAAAAGAACACGATGTTTGCCGGGGTCTGACAGTCGTCCAAGCTTTCGTATTGTTACGTTAATGTGGTCTTACGACAATGTCGTCATATAATTAAATTACTTGTGTTTTACGTGAGACAGGGTCAGCAGAACAATGAAATTGCAAGAAATCCCAAATTATTTTTCTATTTTGTAATACCTTTGAAGAAAAACTTATAAGAATATTTAAGTATTTTACAGAGCAAAGTAGATGTGTTTGTGAAAAAAAAATTCCAACCATGACACCGGCCGAGAAGAGTTTTCATGAGTTGGTGACAATACTATCTTTGGTTTATAAAAGGTCTAATTATATATTGGATATATTATATGATGGAAGACTTTTCGAGACAAATTAAAATCAATTTTGAAACAGCGGGTGAGGCGTAATGACAATAGTCTTCTGGCAAATCATTTTTAAATATCCATATTCAATTTGTATTTATTGAACCAGAAAAATTTACATAAGTAAATCCTGTAGAAGGTAAACGCAGTTACCTGTACATAGGCTGCCACATAAGAAATCTTATAAACTAGACTTAAAACTAAATAAAACAAATTAGACTTATTATAAACTATATTGTTTAACCAGGTTGATCAATAGTTATTAATTTCCTATATTTTTAAATTATTTAGAGCCTGCTTTTAATGAATTAGAAGATTAATACTTTGTTTCCAATACAACAAATCAGTCAAAAAAAAAGAAAAAAAGTACAAGAGAAGACTGGATCATTCCTCTTCTACAATTTGAAAAACAACGCCTTCAGAATCGAAAAAGCTCCACACCTCCGCAAGTCCGCGCGTATAAGCGCAATCATCCATCCCATCTAGCATCCTGACACATTCATCTCTCGTTCTCGCTCGCCTCTCTTCGCGAGAAAACGCGCGCAAACAAAGATCTCTCGACTCTCTCGACTCTCGCGGAGCGTGCATCGTAAAAGGCGCGTATACGACGCGAACGCGCGCGCGGAAACATAAGAAAAAAAAAAGGAAAAAGAGGAAAAGAAAGGGAAAAACAAGCTCTAGCGGCGCGACGCGCACGAGTGGCGCCCGCGGCGATTTTCGTCGCCTCCGCACACCCCACGTGACATTGTACCTATACCGCCGAGGCCGTACTTCATATGTGCGCTATAGCACGCGCGCGAGGGGCATGCAAGTTTAATCTTCTGGAAGTAACGCACGCACACAGCGCGCGCTCTCGACTATTACCGATGCGCCAGCTCTCGCACGTATGTACATACATAGAGAGGTACGTATGTACAGGGGGGGGCGGCCGGGCAGTAGTGGTACGCGCGGGGGCAGGCTGAATAATGCATCGATGTGCGACGATTCGCTGCCGGTTTACATAACGCGCGTGCATATATACACGTGGGCGCAGAGGCCAGCGTCGTCTGTATTATGAGCTTTCGCGCTGCGAGTCCATTTCTCTATGTAAATCGGGGAGCCCCGGAAGACGGCGCTTCCCGTGCCCGAGCGCGCCCGATTAGGCCGATTTTCCATTGCGCACGCGCCGTCGCGGCGTTAATATCACGCGCGCGAAGCGAAGGGAAAGAAAGAGAAGAACGCGTAAGGTGACTCTTGCTGATGGCAGTGCAGAGGTGAGCGCGTGGCGCGTGACTGTCAGCGGCGATGCATGCCGTTATAACGATGAAGCCGGTCTTGTGTAGTGTTTTGAATAGTAAGAAAGGTATTGCGAAGAGACTTTTTATAATAAAATAAAGAACAATCAAATGTGCCCACACTGTTGGAGAAGTATGGGCAATATATGAGCCGTACGAAGTAACATACGGGTAATGTATGTGATAAAGGCGCCTCTCACTTTAAAAAAGTTAAGATTATAAGAATATCAAAATAAGATCAATCTCATGTATGGCTTATTGAATTAAATGCTTTAAATATGTATACATTCAAAGATCTTTATGAGATCCGTTTGGCATGGATATTTTATATCTCAAAAATGACCAGATGGGTAACCATGAATAACGATAAATATCCATAAATAACCATATTACATAATAATTTCGAAAAATTTTAATGGATAAATTTAAACATTATGGGGTGATCATGTCAAACTTACTCTGAATGAAAATCAAGTTTACGGTATTTTTAATTTAAGATCAAATAAAGGAAATTATGTAAAACAATTAATTTCGCTAGAAGAAATTTTATTTGAAGAAAATCCTGATAATAATCATGCTAAAATGTATAAGTATTTGACAATAAGGTGAACTATATTAATATAACTAAAACTTTATTTTCATTTACTATATATACTTTTGTTAAAGGTTGTTGCAAAAGTCAGGACAAAGTAATTTATATAAATTATGAAGCAATTGATAAAGAAAACTTTTTTAAGAAATTATAAATTATAGAAGAAAAAGAATTTATCAAATCAATAACTATAACGATATTTGATTAAAAATCACAGAAGAGCAAGATGAAAATCATAACGTATCTTTGAAACAAGCTAAAAACTTAAAATTGTTATAATGTGTACAAAATGATTTAAACAAGAGAATCTATTTATAGGAATATATATTTATCTATAATTTATGCTTTTATAATAAGACAGCCTTTCTACAATGTAATCAAATTTAGTTACGAATACGTAACGTTTCGATCGGAATTTAGTCATCACAACAATTACGACGGTTCTTCCCGACTCCCAAAAGCCCTGAAAATATTTCGACCTCTCTGTCTCTCTTTCTCTCTCTTTCTGTCAAATATAAAAGACACCCTTAAAAGAAGCACACGCGCGCGCCTGCATCGCATATTTATTGAACTCGAATCTGCTTATCTGCACATTCTCCTCTATACCTCGCATCCTCTTTTTCTCTTTCCCTCCTCCCATCCTCTCTCCGATATCATTCTTTCATTCTTCCATCCCTACATCTTCATTCCCCGAGCCCAGTATCTCTCCCTTTCTCTCTCTCTCTCTCTCTCTCTCTCTCTCTGGCCGTCCTCCCGTTTTATTCTCCTCTCCGGCTTGCACGCGAGCGAGCTTTTATGCGCGCTTCGTGCGCGCTGCTGTCCTGTCCTTCGTTACGACGCCCACTCCTTTTGCGCACTGCGCCGTGCGCGCGAGCCGAGACTTTTTCCCATAAATTTTTTAAAAGTCAGCGCGAGCTGCACTTTCGCGTGCGGGGCGGGCAGGAAAATTTGGTAAATAAGTGATGTCGAGCACATAGCGCCGCGTCAATTTTATGGAAAATTGCAAGTGTGTCTCTGTGTGTGTCTTTATATGGGAGGAGGACGCTGTAAACTGGACGTTGCTTATGCATGGCGCCGAGGCGCGAGGAGGGCGATAGCGCGAAGATTTTCAGCTTATTTTGATTTTTTACCTCGAGACAAGCGTTACCGGGGGGGGATATTGCGAAAAATCCGGGAGGCATTTGATGTCTTATTTACGTGTCATTTTGGCGGATAGGGAGAAGTAGCTGTAATCTATTTTTGCTCGAAAAATTCGATTCCGGGGGAATATTTTGCGCGAGAAAAGATGAAAGCAGAATCGAAAATTACCTTCTTTTTCTATATGCATTTCTTGTAAGTATAGTGTATTATAATCTTTCGAAAACTGAATAGTTATTCCTGGAATCTTCGACACACTTATATAGTTTTTCATTCAACAAGAATTTTTTATTACACACCCTTATTTTAAATTCACCACGAAAGAAAAATGATTTACCAAAAGTACTTCGCAATCGGGTGAGCCGACTACCAAAGCCCCTTGATTCGTTTACAAACAAGCTAAGTACCCGAATACGGGCAATAAACTCGCTTCCTTCTCGCTCGCTCGCCTCTGCCGCCTTCAACTTTTTAAGAACACACAACAAGCTCTCGCCGCGAAAAAAGGCGCCCGGCAAAGCCGTTTATTTCACCGCGAAGAGGATACAAAGTTTCCGCGGGAGAAACGAAACTCCGAGGCTTAGATTGAAGTACGAGTTTATAAGAGTCGGGCGCGGGCGGGGGCGGGGCGGGGGGGGGGGGGGGGGGGGGGGGGGGGGGGGGGGGCGAAAAAAGTGGATCGGTGTATTCTCCGCGGGACGCGCGCCCCGGCAAATTTCGATTTTATTGCTCCGCGCTCTCGACTTGTAGTGCGGGCACGCGCGCGACCCCGTCTCTGCAATGTGTCGTGTCTGTTCTCCTTCTTTTCTGCCTTTTACGCGTGTGATTTGTGGGAGGACGTCGAGTCGCGACGCCTCGTGTTATACGAGCTCGCCGCAAAGACGATTCTATTCTTCCGTGGGGGGGTCTCGATGGTGCCTCGGATTTGTGATGGCTTTGACGATTTGAATGCTTAATGCCAGTAGTGAGTAGTCGGGCTTTTGTGGTTATACGTGTTATTGCCGAGCGATTTAATTTAACTGTTGTTTTTATTATTAAAAATGTATATACGGTAAGTGTTGAAATTATTGAAAATAAATATGATGTTTAAATAACGAACGTGAGTTGCCTGATTTAATCGTAAATAGAATGGGTCATGCTAATATTTAATGCAATAATATGAAAAGTCTTCGTAAATCGCGAGATTAGAGTTTTTTTTTTTCGTACTTTTTCGAACATTTTAGAACTTCTTCTAACTTTATTATTTATCTGTATCACACGCGCACGTAAAGTAGAAAGTCTGGTATAAAGCTTAGGCTAATATCTAAGATTTGTTTTCAGGCTTTGGTAATAAAGCATCTTAGAAAAGGTCTAGAATAAAGTCTGACATTTGTTTCTTTTTTCAAACTTCCCTACTAAAAGATCTTGGAAAAAGTCTGGGTTCCTCTCCTAAGCCAGACATTAGTCAGACTTGAGCTAGACTTTAGCCAGA